>JALLAP010000875.1:0-16004 GCA_036939355.1 Thalassiosira profunda | reverse complement strand
TTGGAGGGTCGACCTCCGGGGAGCCCCTTGGGGCTCCGGCGCCACCGCGAGGTGGGACGCGATCGCTTGGCGGAGATCTTCGTGGGCGTCCGACGCCAAAAGCTCGTCCGACACCTGCGCGGCCGCGGGGCCCATGCGATCCAGGCTCGTCAGGGAGGCGAGGGAGGCCAGCGCGAAGTCCTGCCCCTCCGCCGTGACTTGGGATTCGTCGAGCGGGCAGAGGATGTCGGAGATGACGCGGAGGGAGGCGAATCCCCCGGTATTTTCGAGGGCGTCCATGTCCTCCTCCTCCTCCTCGCTGGAGCTGCATCCCCCGTCGTCGTAGTAAATGGGCGTGGCCGGCTCTTGCTCCTCGGTGAGGTTCTTGCCCTCGGCCGCGTCCAAGATCGCGTACACATCTTGGGCGTATCCGGGGGAGAAGCCGCACCGGCGCTGGACCTCGGCGATGAGGCCGTGGCGGTATTCCCCCCGCCCGCGGTAGAGGCGGACGCGGAATTCCACGAGGGAGGGGGAGACGCAGTCGGCCTTGGCGTGTTCGGGATCGAACTTGGCCGCGATGGAGCGCGCTTGAAGGACGGCGGCGATGCGGCCCGCCATGATGGCTGCGCTGGCTTGGGGGACGAACGCCGCCGACTTCTCGAGGGGGTAGAACGACGGGAGGGTCGGCACGCGGCTCTCGCGGACGGGCCAGGGGGCGGTGGAGGAGGGCTCGGCGGGGGCGGTTGTTGCCTTGGGCTCATGGGCACCGTCCGATGCACCAAAATAATCGACGACGGCGTCGTCGTCGCCGTCGACCAGGGAGCTCCTGTTGGGGCCGACGGCCAGCGCGGGCGTCCGCGGCGCCTCCTTCTCCTTGGCGGCCTCCGCCGGGGGCCGCTTGGCCGCGGGGGCCGCGGTCGGCGCAGCAAGAAGCTGGGGCTGCCGGACCTCGACCCGGCGTGATGGGCCGCCGTCCCCGGCGTCGGCCGTGGCGGGGGAGGCGGTGGCCACGTCGAGGGGCAGGCCCTCGGGGGTGAAGCGGGGCGCCTCCGCCGCGGGGCGGTCGCCGGGGGCGGGGAGGGAGGCCGGGGGCGCGCTCATGGTGTTGTTGCAATTCGGGGGAGGCAGAACTTTTTATGAGCGCTTTTGTGGTGTTGCGTGTTGTTGCACAGTGAAAGGAAGGGCGCGCCTGCTTCTCTCGCGTTTTGTCTTGCAGGGCCTTTGCGGGAACAACGAAGATGCGTGGGTAACGATGTGACAACCATTTGATAAGAGAATCGCACAGCGACCTTTCTCACACAAATAGGCTATTTTAGCAAATATCACTTACGAAGTAAGATTGAAACGACATTTGCTGATTCTCACTGACACGTTCTCCCGGGAAAATTCGAGAAGAAGAATCGAGATAGGTAAGGTTATCCCTCCGACCTGACTTGACTTGGCAGGCGGGCGGGGTGCGGGCGGGCTGTGCGGGGTTGAGGGAGAGTGGAGAGGGTCGTGGACGGAGGGGGTTCTGGGGTTCTATGGTACGCCACGACAGTTTGTTATCTAAATGAATTTTATTTATTAACGGGGGTGGTTTGCAGGTATGGCACCTTGTCATGTCATTGCACTTTGGCACAATATGCACCGGAGTCGGTGTTGGATTCGTCATCGCCACATTTTGTTCCGTACCACTGTTTCATCATGCTGTAAACAAGTACTCCTCCAATGCCGATGGCGGACCCAATTGCAGTTTGTGCTGTCACTGGTGTTTGGAACACAATCACTCCCGCCACAATAATGACGACCCGTTTCGCCGTGTTGCCCACCGCCAAAGTAATTGGGTGGACCTGCGATAGCGCCAGGTACATGACTTCGTTGTTCAGATAATGGAACAGGCCACTCAATACGATATGTTTGAGAATTGTGCCGTCGCTTTGGCTTTGAATTGTTGCGCGGTCGATGTCTGCTTTGGATGAGCTGTTCCACCCCAGAAGTTCTATCCAAACGGATCCTTCGAAGAACAGGGCGAGCGGTATCGATAGCACAAACGACACGCATGTCACCGCTCCAAACAAATTTGTGGGGCTCATTACTGGCGCGTGCCCGTGGTCTTTTTCGCTGTCTTCGACGAAGTCGCTCTCTTCGTCATTCATTTCATTATTGTCGTGTGCACTTTGCTTCGATGCATCGTGTTGATTGGGCGAGCCTTCCATGGCAATCTTCGAGGTAACTGCGCGCATTGCAAAGAAGGCGTTGCTCCCCATGCCGGACCAAAACGAAACCCACGAGAACTCGGGCGAGCCGGCGCAGGCCATGATCACTCCGCCCACCACCGGAATCAGCGATAAATACACTCGGAGGTCCATCGTTTGCCCCAACGCTAGCCGCGACGCTAGGGCCGAAAAGAAGGGTTCCATTGCTTTGACGACGTGGGCGAAGCTCACGGAGCCCGATGAGAGGCTCATCACGGTGCAGAGCTGACCAAAGGTGTGGTGTATTGCAATGTTGAATGTTTGGCGGATGGAGTGAGAAGCATGTGTTTGGGTTGTGTGTTCTTTGCCGGTATGCGGGGCGGTCCCCGTTTGTTCATAATGATGTTGAGACGACGACTGCCCGAACAGGCGCGCTGGTAGCCTGTGTGATTTCTTTCGGATGTAGGATGCAGCCTTCGCCAACTCGTCGGCGTGCGGCGCCGGTCGTCTCCAGCCGAGCATCCACAGCGTGCATGCATAGACAGCGCCGATGCCAAATTGCAGGCAGCCAATGGTAAATGGCAGCGCCGACGAGGCGTGGTGTGAGTGTATGCGTTGCTCCACCACCACGCGGACCTCTTCGAGCGCCCATTTGTTGGTGATGTTGTACGCGACATTTAATGCGTACCACAAGGAGAAGCAGAGAGGGACGTAGCAAGTGCCGCGCAGGTCGGCAACATTGCAGCGCGGTGCCATTTTGCGCGCGGCGTTGCGGGTAGACGACGCGGAGTTGCAAGCGTCTCCCAGCGCACGCGGTGGCGGTGGCGGAGGCGGGAGGTGCACCTTCCTTGCTACCTCGCGTCCGCCTTGTCCCCTCTCAGCCCGGGAGGTGCACCGCCTCTTCCTTTGATCCTCCTCTTCCAACCCTTCTTTTTCGAGCCGGCGGCCTTGTATTGATTCCTTTGTGGGGATCTACAGAGGAATTCACCGGCGGCCCGGATTTTCAACAACCCCCTGTTTTTTTGTTGCAAAGGCGCCAACAACAGCAACAACAGTGAGGAAGCGGCGGTGGCCATGTTCAACGTTGGGCGATTCGACCCTAGCGCGGAGGAGCGGAAGGCCAAAGCGCCCGCCAAGCCGCCAAAGGGCGGCAACGGGCGCAAAAGAAAGGCGGCCCGGCCAAGCGAGGATCCCAAATGTGATGGGCCGTCGACGGAAGAGAGTGATGGTGCTGGCCTCGCCGCCGCTGCCCATCAGCAGGGCGGCGGCGATGCGCACCAAGGAGATGAGGGCGATTCTTCGTCGGTCCCCTCCTCAAGTGACTCCGACGCCTCCGACAACGACGAAGGACGCACTGCTGGCGGCGGCGAGCACTCGACGCTGCGCGTCATCGCCCCCGTCCAGCCCGTCGCCCCCGGCGCCATCCTGCGGGCCAAGAAGCAGCGCTCCGCCCCCCAGGACGAGGCCGTCGACGACTTCGACGCGGACCTCGACGTCGTCGAAAAGGCGGGACCCTCCCCCGCCCACGATCCCGCGGCCATCCGGGCACTGCGGCTCTCCCGCCTGCCCCTCGCCGAGGTGGCATCCCCAAGGCACTGGAACCTGCCCCCCTTCCTCGTCCGCAACCTCGAAGCGGACTCTTACACGAACTTCTTCCCTATTCAATGCATGGTGATCCCGGACGTCATCGAGAGCGAGCGCAACGCCCACCTGCGGGGGGCGCGCGATGTGTGCTGCCACGCCCCCACGGGCTCCGGAAAGACACTTGCGTTCGTGCTGCCGCTGCTCACGGCCCTGTCCAAAGAAACTTCTGGAACGGCGTGCGCGAGGGGATTGCGGAGGCTGCGGGCACTGGTGGTCCTGCCGGGGAGAGATTTGGCCAAGCAGGTGTACGATGTGTTCGTGCGGTACGCCCGAGGCTCGCATCTCAAGATTGGCCTGGCCGTGGGGGGAGGGAAGAAGCGAGCAGACCTGCTCAACGAGCGGAGGTCCTTGGTGGTGGAGACGCTCCACGAGGCATACGACAGTGCCAGAGACGCCGATGGAACGTTTGTGCGACGGCGAAAGGGTGGCGCGATGGCGTTGGCGGCGGCCCGGACCCGACATTCGTTCGATCCAACCTCCCTCACTGCGGCGCTTGAGGCATTCGATGGCACATTGCAAAAAGACAGTGGGCTGCAGGCATCTCATCGGATGGGAGGCAAGAGCGCAGTCGACGTGCTCGTGGCAACACCAGGTCGACTGATCGACCATTTGGATTCCACGCCCGGATTCACACTCCAGCACCTGCGGTTTCTGGTGATTGACGAGGCCGACCGTCTGGTGAACCAGCCGTACCAAAACTGGGTGGGGCGGGTGCTGGAGGCATCCAATTCGTCGAGCCTGTGCGACGTCGCAGAGTATGCCAAGTCGCCGCTGGAAAGGGCCCCCGACGGGATGTCGTACATCATCGATCCCATCACCCATCGGAGTGCCGGCAGCGGCGTCACCCTGCCCACGCATGGCGAGAAAGAAGGCACCGAGTCAGGGGTAGGATTGGTGAGCGGCGCGTTGGGACGTCCGGTGCCCCTGCGGAAGATGCTCTTCTCGGCGACCTTGACCCAGGATCCGCAAAAGCTGGCGCGGCTGGGCCTCGGCAATCCCAAGCACTACGATGCCAACTTTCTGAAGAGGGCGCAGGCGGAAGAGGATGCAAACGACGACAAAGGAACGGATGCCAAAGCAGGCAGGTACTTTGTCCCCGAGGGTCTGTCCGAATTCATGGTCGAGTGCACGGCCGAGCAGAAACCATTGGTGCTGCTTGCTCTTTTGCTGGATCAGGAGAATCTTCGTGGTGGTTCAGACGAGTCCGACAAGGACAGCGTCAATCTGAGCATTGTCTTCACATCCAGTGTGGATTCGACGCATCGCCTAGCGCGACTTCTCCAACTCCTCTGGGAGGCAGGTGGGTTCGGGCCCTCGTCGGCCATTGCCGAGTTCTCCAGCTCCATCAACGCGAAACAGCGCGCGGCCATTCTGCGTAGGTGCCGCAGTTCAGATGCCAAGAAGAGGGTCTCCGTCCTCGTCTGCTCTGATGGCATGTCGCGTGGGATGGATCTGCCGTCGGTTGCTGCTGTGATCAACTACGATGTACCGGCGTTTGCCAAGACGTACATCCACCGATGCGGGCGCACGGCCAGGGCGGGAAGGGAAGGCAAAGCCATCAGCGTGTTGAAGGGTGGACAAATCAGCAAGTTTCGCAGGATGCGAGGGTTGATCGATGGAGGATCGGTGGAAGGAATGGGCGTCAAGAAAGACCTGATCAAGGGCGCTCTGCCCATTTACAAAGGTTGTGTGCAAGCGCTCAAACGAGTGATTGAAGCGGAAGGGAGTGATGAGATATCCCCCTCGGATCCTGTGAATGCGTCTGAATGGATGTCAAGGTGATGATCAGCACAAAGGGAGGCAAGTCTGAGCCGTGCTAGCAGTTATCCGTGAGATACGCTCTTCTCCCGTCCGGGCTCAACAGATCCCACGTCGCCTCCTTCTCTGATTGCCCGCGAAGTCGGACTGTGAGAATGTGCGCCAGGATCGCAATCAACTCGAGGCTGATTCCAAGGATCCACATGCCCCACATCACCTGGGCAAGGCCTCCGAACAGCGTGCCGCAGAGAGTGTCCTTTGTTTCGTCGTACCTCCGCTCGACAAAGGAAACGTTCATATTGCACAGAAAATCTTGCACCTCGACCATCGCCTCGCCCACGGACGTGGATGCGAGGTTAACCAAGTCGTCTTTGGTGTCGACAATATTGTCCTTGTAGTCTTCGAGCATCCCAACCAGAGTCAGGTTGGAATACTGGGACGCAAAGGCTTCAGTTGGGCACGTTCCAGTGAAATCAGCTGGACAGACCACGCCCAAATCGGCTTTCATGTCCAGTTCCTTCTGGCGGAGCTGGAGGTACGCGTTGTAGCCCTCGATGATTCCAGCCCTCAACGGCTCGCAGGGGTACTGGCAATTGTCGCCAGCGTCGCAATCGTCATACAAATCTGATGAGCAAGTGACTTGAGGCCATGGGTACTCGATGCAGCAATTGGATGAGTCCGAGCAAATCCCGGCCTTGTTGTAGATTCGGTCTAGGTACTCCGTTGGCGATTCGAGCCCTATTCGATCGAAGCTGGTGGTATTGCCTTGGTTGCCACGGATGACGTATGGCGTGCTGTCGGTGCCTCGATCCAAACTCCATGGCGATGTTACCGTTTCCTTCTTATAGACGTCAGTGAAGGGACACAGCTCTTGGTTGGCGTTGGTGGCTTGGTTGAGAGCCGATAGTGCCGTGTCGGAGATGGAGCCCAGCAAATCTTGGATGTCTTCCAATGGCGCGAGAACGAGGGTGAACTTTTCCGTGACGTTCACACTCTCAATCTCCTCGAGGCCTTCGTCGAGCTTCTGTTGGAAGTCAACCTTTTCGGTGACGTTGAATGCCACGGCCAAATTAGTGTCATTGAAGCACGCATTGGCGCCGGGCGAGACCTGGTCGCCCACGAAGGGTTCAAAGTCCCTTGTTACGATGTCGCTGATTTGACAAGCGTCGTGCAAGACAAAACTCGTGCAGAGGAGGACAGACGCCAAAACCAAGCTCAACGACCCCAGCAATACCGAGAAGAAGCCGGTGATTTTGATGCAGTGGAAGAAGACGTGGCAGATGCGGCTCCTTTTCTTCGACACCAGTATGCCCAGGAGGCCCAGGAATGCGAAGAAGAAAGATATGAGGAAAATTGCCATCACGCCTGCCCTCCGCACGTCTCGTGTCCCGAGCTCCTGGCCTTCGTATTCGTAAATCGCCGTTTGGTACTCGGCCGTTTGGTCCGAGAATGAGTCGAGCTGGGAGAGCGCACTGCCGAGCCCTCCTTTGATGGTGTCGGCGTTTGCGTACAAATCGCCCTCAAGGGTGTCCAGCATATCTTGAACGCTGTCGGTGATTGGAGTGACCTTCTCGTCAAACCCGGAGCTGGCGGAATCAAATGCCTGGATGGCACCGCTGGCATTGAGTCCTTGGGAGTGCAAGCTGAAATAGCCGAGGAAGCTGTCGACAATCTGCAACGCATCAGCCTTCACAAACTCGGTCCCGTTGAAAATCGACTGGGCGTCGAGGGCGGCATCGTTGACAATGCCTTCCAGATTCACGATCGGTGTACGTGATCTGCCGAGGAAGAGGCCCAAATCTTCCACCAACCCGTCGGCTTGAAGAAACGTATTCGACAGGGCCACGCTTACGTCTTCGTTGCCGACGAAGGCCGATGAGCCAGCGACGACGATGGCCACCACTGCCCCGAGATAGAGGAAGACTGGGACAATGATCGAGACGAAGACATTGTAGCCCTCCTTCTTGGGAATCGGAGAGCAAAGAAAGCACGCTCCACTGAATGGCACCCACAGACAGCAGCAAAAGTATCGTCCAATGAAGAAGAGGACCCAGAGTAGAAGCAGGACAATCGCAACAATGCAACCGATGGCTCCAAACTGGAGCACTTCCCGTGCGTAGCTGTCGTCCGTTCCATAGAGGGCGGTGGCGGCGCGGGCGTACCTCTCAGGCTCGAATCTGGTCGTTCTATTCTGGCCTTCCACTACGGATGCCCAATAGCAGTTGGACGTGCGCTCGCACGTGCCGGCAGGACATGTGTTGTCGGTGGCGGTAATGCAGTTTTCGCCCGTCCAATCTTTGGCTGCAAGGGGCGAGTCCTTCTCGACGCAGCGCTCGCTGGCTACGTCTACGTCGCACAACAGCATAATGACGCTGTCCACAATATCTTGGTAGTATGCCTCGGGCTTCGTTCGCATCTTCCTCACCAATCCTGAGACGAAGTCACCCTTAGAGTACCGATCGTAGCGGCCCTCATAGCGCTCGATTTCTGTTTCTTCGTTGAAGTCGTCTGCGGGGCATTCCAGCGTAAGCTCTCGTTGTCCAGAGAACCCCGCCTGCTGTGCTTGGCCGCTTCCAAAGCAAAGAAGAGAGACGAATATCAGAGATCGCGTCAGCCTCGATCTAGATTTCATTGTTGCAGCGGATGAGGGCTCTCTGGCCTCTGCATTGCCCCTCTTCTCAGAGCCGACGAGGCGGGTGGGTCGAGCTGAGGGGGTGAGATAGAGCAGGTGGAGAAGTCGCCTTGGGAAACTGAGAAACAAAACAATTGCAAATTTGTGCTTGGCCGGTTACCTTTGGCTCCTGACGGGATCTCTGAAGGCACAAGTAAAATAGCACATCAACGCTGTATTTACACCTCAGAGAGCACATAATGCTTCTTGCAATATGCAGCCCTACTGCAAAGCCTTGACTGTTCTTTGCAAATCTACTAAACAAACACTATCCCTCGCTCACTTCGTATCAAAAAGGGCTATTACTGTTACAAATACATCTACTCAGAGCACCTACTACAATATCTCTTCTTTGCAATAGCCTACTGCAATCTACAGCTCCCCTACTCCAACACCAAGCACCGATACCAACCATCTAGCTCAGCACACCTCCGTCAGTTTGGACTGGATCTTTTGCAGCTCCGCCTTTGATGCCGCCTTGGACTGCAGCAGTTTGCTCCCGTTGGTGGACACCTGGCCGAGCGGCTTCCTCCTTCCGGCAAACGCCGCCTTCTCTTCCGAGGCGCCCTTCATCAGCTTGATCACTTGGCTCCTCGCTTGGCGCAGGCCGCCCGGGATCGTCTTGGGCCGAGAATCGTATGCGGCGTTTTCCTTGTCCCACTGAAGTTCATCTCGCCACACGCCGTCGGCGGATGGGGGCGCCGTCGACGCACTTGTGCACACGTTGTTGCGATGGGAGCTCATCGTCCGTCAGTTCCTGTGCGCACTGTGATCTGCGTCCTCGGAGAGAAGAAGTGATCATCAAGCGGGCGCGGGCGGCGATCAAGTCGACGAGCAGGCAGGCAGGCGGGCGGGGCGGCGGCGGCACGAAGCGAGAAGCTTTGAAGGTTGTCTCTGTTTTTTGTGCCAGACAGCATGAAGCGTGCGTAGGACTTCATACTTTTTTCTGTTTTCTCGCTCGGCACTTTCAGCTCTCGAGGAGCTCGTTGGGGCTCCCCACCCACGCCCCCCAACAAGAAGTGGCTTACTAGGTGTGTATCGATACATACCGAGCGTCAGCCGTTGTCTGAGGGCGTTCCGATGCGCTGCGATTGTTTTTGGTGGCCCTTCTTGTGCTTCGGTGTGTATTTGGACAAGTCGGGTGCCGGCAAGATGAAATGGGAGACTCGGCCGTCTCCAGTTTCTTGGTTGAGCCTCGTTGTGTTGTTCACCGTGCGAGAGCGACGCCACTTTTGCACCATGTACGCCCTGGCGTCCTTGTCGTCGTTCGGACGCCGCGATTCTATCACCTTCCAGGCCGAAACAAGAGCAGAGTCGACGCAACCACCCACAAACCCTTCCGCGGTCGTTCGGCGGGCTTTCCTCCATTGCATTCTACGTTGCTCGGCCTGCCTCTTGGCGTATGTGAACTCCTTCCACGTCTTGAGAGCCGCGATCATAGTCCTATCATAGTCGAGCGTCATCAAGTTTTTGACTGCTCGGAGGGCAGGTACGTGAACGAGTGTCTCGTTGTGCAGCAACCGTCTGTCGAGCTCGGCGAGCGTTCGTTTGCACTCCTGTATGTTTTGGAGCATCTCTGATTCCAGACTGCTGCTTGCAGGTTTCGGTTGCTTGCAGCGGTACGACTTCGACGAAGACACGCAAGCGCCATAACTATTTGCAAATGCCTTTTGATCGAAGAAGCTGGATCCAGCCGGATCCTTTCTGGATTTAGCGCACGCGTTCCGAGCGGTGCTTGATCTTCGAGGCTGAGTTTTGACACGCGAACATCTTCGGTCTTCGATCGAAGGTTTACCAATGAGGGACGGCGCGTACAGTTTGACGGCGATCGTCGCACGTTTGGTGGACATGCTGTGATGTCTGTTTGGGCTCTGGCTACAACCAAGAAGGCGAAGAGGCCTCTGGATCAGAAGAGTGTGAAAGAAAAAATGTTCGCCGGATCTGAATAAAACGCTCATTTTGATTTGGGATATGAATTGCCTGTCATTGGTGTTTACAATCTGTTAGCAACATCCTACTCTACAACGCACACACAACACAACGCCTCCAGCCTCGCCTAGGAAGACGACGGGAGGCCCAATCCATTAACGGCGGACGGGTCCTCCCTTAACAAATAGTAAACGACCGTGACGTGATCCCGCGCCCCCTCCTCGTCGTCTTCCTCCACCACGTCCCCGTCCATCGGCGCATATCCCACCCCCACGTCGAATCCCGGCCGTCGGCTCAGGTCGGACGCGTACCGCGCCACGGCCCGGTCCTCCACGTGCGGCGTCGCCGCCTGCATGAAGGGGTACAGCTTCGTCCGGCCGTCGCGCCGCTGCAATGCCCCGGCATTGCGGTGGAGGAGCTCCGATAAACATGCGGTGGCAATGTTGACGTGTTGCCGACGATGTTGCTGCAGCGCCACCCGGGCCTCGGCGTGGAGGGACGCCCGCCGGCGCTTTCCCATGACCAGCGACGTGACGATCGCGTCGATGGCGCAGTGGAGCGGGAGCTGGCCGTTCTCGTCGTACGCCCCGGCCGCGCCGGGGGGGGACTCCGCAATGACCTCCCGCAGCAGCGTCAGCGTTTCGTCCGCGAGGGAGGCCCGGCTGGGGGCCTCGCCGTCGCTGCCCGGGGGTTCCCACCCCACGCCCCGCAGGCACGCCCGATGGAGGGGCAGCCGCCCGTCGGCGTCGCGCCGGTGGAGCTGCTCCGCGAAGAGGCGGAGGCAGACCTTGGCCACGGCCGCGGGACAGGAGGCGCGGCTGGCGCCGCAGGCCTCGTGGACGATGAGGAACCTCCGGTGTGGATCGCGGCCGCGGGCGGGGCGCGGGAGGGTGTGCCACAGCCGCTTCCGCGCGGGCGGGGCGCCCCCCTCGTCGAGGTCCGGGTCGTCCTCCCGCGCGGTGGCCTCGACGGTCGGCGTGCCCTCCTCGGCCTCGGCCGCCACCAAGGCCGCGTAAATCAGCGCCGCGAACTTTTGGAACGCGCACAATATGAATTCCTCCTTGATCGACATGGGCACCTCCGGAGGCGGATTGGCCCGCGACCGAGAGCCCCGGGCCGCCTCCCGCTGCCGCTCCCGCCGCTGCCGGAGGTACTTCAGCTTGAGGAGGACGGTGATGGCGTGCTCGGCGGCCACGTACTCGATGCTCTCGAAGCCGGAGGGGACGTGCCGCATCCGCAAGAAGTCGACGGTGCGGTCGACGTCGCGGGTCCGGCGGAGGTACGCGGCGTCGAAGACGAACATTTCGTCGGGCGCCGGCGCGGTGCCGTTGGCGGGGTGGGAGCTCGAGGGGCGACCGCCGTCGCCTTCGCCCAGGGCGTCGTCGACCGAGGCATCGTCGCCCCGTCGCACCGCCCCGGCGCCCGGGACGGGAAAGTGTACTGCCCCCCGCTCCCCCTCCCGCTCCTCGAACTCCAGCTCCGCCCGATGGTCTCCGCCCGCAGTCCTCGCGTCCCCGTCCCCGCCCCGCGTGTCCCGCCCGCCAAACCGATCGAGCAACCCGTCCACGAACCGGACCCACAGCCACCGCAACGGGGTCCGTCCCGCCGCGTCCCGGACCAAGGCCGCGCGGGGGTCGGCCTCGGACAGCAGCTTGATCGTCCGGGCGGACTCGTTGCGCATGCACGCGAAGTGGAGGGGGAGCTCGCCCCGGGTGTTGGTGCAGAGGGCCGCGGGGCCGGCGAGGGTGGGGCAGGGCTGCGGGCCGGCAGCGGTGCCGGGAGGGTGTGGCGCTGATTGTGGCGCGGCGTCGCCGGCGGCATTGGTGGCATTGGCTTCCCCCCAGAACCTTGCCTCGGCGTCGAGCAACAGCCGGATGGTGTCGGGACACCGGCCGTGGAAGACGGCCGAGTGGAGGGGGGTGTAATCGCTGATCAACAGGCACGCCGCGCGGGGGTGCGCGTCGAGCATAATCCGCACCAAGCAGAAGACGCGGTACTCCAGGGCCGTCTGGTAGTCGTACCGGGGTCGGCGGCGGGGCGCCGGGCCCAACGCGCCGGCGGGGCCGCCGGCGGGGCCGCCGGGGGCCTCCCCTCCTCCCGGGAGGCGCTCGGTCGCGCCCGGCAGGAAGGCGTCGCGGCGCGGGTCGTCCGGATCGCGGCCGGCGAGGGAGGGGGCGTCGGAGACGCTGCTGGCGGCGGAGGCGTCGTCGTCGACGTCCTCCTCGCTACCTCCCTCCTTGTTCGACCCGCCCTCCCCGGCGGACGGGGCGCCGCTGCCGGTTGCGGCGGGCGCGGCGACCGGGTTGCCCGCCGCCGCGGTCCGCCGGGCGTCCCCGGCCGACCGCCGCCGCAGCGCATCGTCCCGGTGGACCCTCCGCCCGTGCCCCCGGAGCACCGCCATCATGGCCTCGTCGTCGGGAAAGATGCCAAAGGGGCGGGGGTGGATGAGCGCGCCGAGCTCGGGGAAGGGAAAGCCCCCGAATCCCGCGCCTCCCCCGCCAAATCGGTCAATGCCGGGGCCGCCGCCCCCCGGCCCGCCCCCCGCCACGGGGCCCAGAATGCCCCCGAAGAGGTGAAACCCGTCTCCTCCGGCCACCGCCGCGCCCTCCCCCGGTCCGCCCGGCGGGGCACCCAGCGGAAACGCCGGCTCCGGCTCCGCCACAACATAAATGCTCGACTTCAGCGCCACGATGAGCGGCGTCTCCTCGTACTCGCGGTGGTCCGGCGTCCCGACCGCCTCAGGGCAGGAGTGGACGAGGTCTCGAACCGCCCCGAGGAGGGGATCGTAGGCGCAGTCCTGTCGTTCGTCGGGGTCGAGGTACTTTTTCCGTCGCGGGGGCTTCTTCCTGGGTGGGACGGCGGGGGCGCTTCCCTCCTCGGTTGGGGCGTCGGACTTCCATCCCGCGGCCGTCGTGGGGGCGGCGGAGCCGACCGCGGCCGACGCGTCCACGCGCGACGTCTTGACCGAGTTGCCCGCGCCGAGGTCGAGGCTCTTTCGCTTCGCGGGCAATTTGACTTCTTCCCCCTCTACGCAGTCGGCCGCGTCCATCGCCTCGTCGGCCGGGCCGTCGACCGGGCTCCCGATCCGGACCGACGCGAGCGCCCGCCGTCCCCTTTCTCCGTCGCTTACATCATTATCGTCCTCGCTCTCCCTGCGGGCATCGGGGTGCCCGTCGCTCTCGCGTTGGCCTTCCATCATCGGCGCTCGCCTCCGTCGCGCCAGCCGGCGCTCGGCCCGGCGCAGGTGGGCCTCCATGCACCACCGGACGCCGTCCCACGACGATCCCGACGTGCCCCGGCATTCGATGTCGCGGAGGGCGGATCGGGGGTCCTCCCCGGCAGCGCTTTCGTCCACTTCCATCGCGTTCCCCTCGCGATCGTTGCCGTCAGCGGTGTCGCCGTCCTCCTCTTCTTCCCCTTCGTCGTCGTCGCTCTCGTCGTCGAACCCGCCGTCCTCCACCCCGTGCCGGGCCTGCCATCGCCCCCCTCCGAAGGCCGGGGCCGCGGCCCCCCGCACCATGAAGTGCAGGGGGGTATTCCCGTCGGCGTCCTGNCCCCCCTCCGAAGGCCGGGGCCGCGGCCCCCCGCACCATGAAGTGCAGGGGGGTATTCCCGTCGGCGTCCTGGGCCAGAGTGGCTCGCACGGGGCGACGGTACGGCACCGCCGGCGGTTTCGATGACTCTCCCGCTTTTGCAGCTTTTTCCTCGGCTTCGGCCGCGCCCCGAGTCTCCGCGGCATCGTCCATCTCGTCGGCGCTGTTCATCCGTTTGTACGTCTGGATGTTGTCGACGTTGTCCTTGATCATGCCCCGGACGTTCTTCCGCCACGCCTCCTGGATGGCCTCGGCGGCATTTTCCTGCGTCTCCACGAGGGCGGCGTGCGTGGCGTCCTCCCTCGCCAGGGCCTCGTCGGCGTGGATCAATGCTCGGACGGTCCGGCGCCACTCGCGCAGCCCCGCGAGGATTTTGGGCGCCTTCCCCCGCCCCTTCTGCTTCCGCTTCTTCTTCGTTGTCGGAGCGGCCATTTCCCCCAGTGCCCCCTGCAACGATCCCGCGGCGGCACCTTCTCGGGCGTCCCCGACCATCCTTGCCCACTTCCCCCTTTGCAGCGGCATCGTCCGCAACGGCCTCGGCCTCCCGACGCACTCGTGCAGCGGCGTGCCCAGCTGGGGCAAACACCGTCGCACGGCGCGGGCGTCCAATGCGAGGACGAGTTGGACGGTGGCCGACGGGGCGGAGTACCGGCACGTCCACGCGAGGGGGGAGGCGGTGCCGAGGCACGTCGACAGGAGGCGGGGGGCGGAGGGATGGACGGTGGTTGGCGGCGGCGGCGGTGCGGCGGGGGCGGGAGGGGCCTCCCCGCCCTCGCCATTGTTTGCACCTCCCCCGTTGGCATCATTTGCAACCCCCCCGTCTCCGGCGTGGGAATCGCTCTGGTGCGATGCATGCGATGTGTCGTCCTCCCCGTCAATCACCCGCTCCACCACCTCCCGAATCGGCGCGTCCTCCTCATCCAACGCCGCGCCGGCGGCGCCCTCCCGCCTCCGCAGCGCGGCCCCGTCGACGCGGACGACCTCCCCCGAAATGGACACGGCGCCCTCCCGCGACATTCGGCGCTGACTGAGGGGCACCATTCCCTCTCTACCGGGGTCGCCGACGTTCAAGGCCGCGGCGACGGCGCTCCCCAGGTGGGGCGGGGCGCTCCGCCTCCGATTCCCATCCGCCCCTACCTTCGAACCCTCGCTGGCATCGGCAGCCGCCGTGGTGGCCGCCTCATTTCTTCGGTGCTCCTGGATCTGCGCCGCGAGGGCGTGGACGCGCCCCCAGTTCTGCTCGTGGCAATAGCGGGAGAGGGCGAGGTAGCGCTCGCCCTGGAGGCGCTCGGCGGCGTCTGCGGCGGCATCGGAGGGGGCGCCGGGGCCGCTCGAGGGGGTGGGAGTGGCGTCGGCCATCGCGCGTTCTAGGCTCGCCCCAGGCCGTCGCCGCGAGCAGCCGCGACGTCGGTGAAGTGAAGAAGAAGCAAAAATAATGAAGCTCCGGGCAGTTGTCAGCAGTTGTATGACGTCATCCGGCACTCAGGTCTGGCACTGAAGCGCATGTGAGCAACAACAGGCAACAACCGGAGCCTCCGGCGAGGGGGATGGAGGAGAAGTAGGTAAAAGTTGAACAACCGGATCAGGTTGAACAGTGTGCTCTCCTCAAGAAGCAGGCAGGGCTCAAACCCGTCCATCAAGCTTCTATATCCTCCTTTTTGCTGTCTTTCTGACGGGTTATTTGCTCGCCTCTCAAGAGTATGCGTCTACATCGAAGTGGAACACTTTCTTTCCTCTCTCTCTTCTCGGGGAGGGGGAGATTGTGACTTCTTCCTCCACACGCCTCCAATAGTGTTGCACAATCAGCATGCTTGTTTTCCTAGCGGTATCTAATTCATATTTTACAGACGGGCCTACTCTTCCTGGTTTCCCGGCCTTGTGTTCCTTCACACGATGCGGCCCAAGCATCCCCGCGCTTCCCCCTCCAGTCCGGCGTGGCGCTCTCCCCCGCAATTCGCGGCCTCGAGCAAAGCCGCCAGCAGCCTCTCCCGGAGCGGGGAGGGGACCTCCGCCCCCTCGGCGCCCAGGGCCGTGTCGAGGACGGCGCACGCCCGCGCGGCCGCGGGGGGATCGGACCGGGCTTGCTCGACGTGGACAATTAGAGCTTGGAGGACTTGACGGTCGTTCCGGAAGAGGAAGGCGACGAGGGGGGCCTTGTTCGGGAGGGCCGCGGCGGCGTTCGCCAACACCTCGAGGGTTTGGAGGGTCGACCTCCGGGGAGCCCCTTGGGGCTCCGGCGCCACCGCGAGGTGG
>JALLAP010000872.1:0-10060 GCA_036939355.1 Thalassiosira profunda | reverse complement strand
CCTTCAAATAGATTGCGCAGACCACGTCCCTTGGGACGACAAAAAGAAAGAGCACGTTTGCTTGAGGTGTCGGGGTATCGAGAAGGCGGAACCAGTTCAGACGTCAAAAGCAAGGGCAGCTGCGGCACGCAAAAGCAAGCCATCAAAAGCTGGGACCAAACCAAAGAGTACTGACGAGATCGATCAGTACTTTGACAGGAGGGCCGGGAAGAGATCGAAGGGCGACGGCGCACCAAGAGATGATCTCCTCGTGCCTTCACAGCAAGAGTGCATCGAGGAAGTCGAATCCTTGCACCGCGCATCCAACGTTGCCCACGCATATGACGACTATGAAGCTCAGTACCGAACGCAGTTTCCGGGGTGGTCGTTCTCCATGGCGACGGGCCAGTCAATCCTTCTTTATGGGCTTGGTTCGAAGACGTCCGTCCTATCTTCCTTTGGCCAATACCTCTCGGCGGAAGGAGATGTTGTCAGCCTCAATGGCTACGATCCCAACACTGATCTGAACCAGTTTCTCGGGGCCATGAACCAATTATTCTGTGGTGGAAGTGGCCCAATGCAAAGCGGCGCGGAACCTGTTCAGCAGAGTAACTCTTCCGCCAAAGACTTGCAGAGGGGTTTGCCGAAGAGAGCGGCGTCAATTGCCAAAACATTTGCCTCTCTAAGATCGCGGCCTCTGTTTCTGATGATACACAACATTGACGGAGCCGGCTTGCGCTCCAGTGTTGCACAACAAACCATTGCTGCGCTGACCAATAGCAGCGGCAAGGATGGCTCGCCCATGATACGAATTGCGGCGTCAGTTAATAATGTGAATGCGGCGATGGTTCTATGGCCACCACAGACGGAATGCAAGTTTGATTGGTCCTGGAAGAAGGCGCACACATATCGGCCATACTTGGAAGAGGTCAGGAATCTGCCCCAGACAGAGCAATCCAAGAAAGCGAAGAAGGGTGCCGGGAGGCAAAAGTCTGGTGCCGCCCCGGCGGTGTTCAAAGTGCTCGATTACCTCGCGCCGAGGCACACCGAGGCCTTGCAAGCCTTGGCAACGTTGCAGCTGTCGAACCCGTCCATCTCGTATCAGGCGTTTAGGGACGAGTGCGTGCGGAAGATGCTGGCGGCCAACGACTCTGCGTTGCGTTCCATCTTGAAGGAGCTCATCGATCACAACATTATCGCCTCGGAGAAGGTGGAAGGTGTTGAATTCTTACAGGTGCCTGCTGGTATTCGACTGCACGATATCATCACCTACACCGCCAAGCAGCCCAACTAAGACGAGTAAGTGCTGATACATTGTTCAATTAATCTTTCTATGCAACACATAATAGGTACCGAACCAGACATCGATCGAACCAAAGTAAAGAGAACCTCAACCAAGAAGGCTTTCGAGGAAGTCATTTAGGAAGATGCCATCAGGGTCGAGGCACTCCCGTGCCTCTCTGAAACGCGTCAAGTCATCTTGATTCTTCCCGTCAAAGATTTTCTGGACTCGTTTCTGAAGGGTCTTCAACGGGACAACAGTCAAATCCTTGGCCCANCTTCCTGTCGAAGATTGTCTGGACTCGTTTCTGAAGGGTCTTCAACGGGACAACAGTCAAATCCTTGGCCCAATGCGGGAAGGACGAGGGCACTTGCATTAGGACTTGGCGGGCAAACTTAGAAGAAAAGCCGCGGAATTCAGGACCTTCGGAAGCCCCAATAAGTTCCAGCCAAGCCACAGCCTGCCCGGCCTGTTTGCCAGAAAACAGGAAAGTCTCCGATGGCGGCGTAACCCGTATCTCCCCCAATAGCATGCCGGTTGCCTGCCTCTCATCGAATAGAGGCCTTCCAGCTCTTTTAGGATGGCCAAGGCTTTGTCCAAGTCAGCAAGGGGTAGAGCAAGCTCGCACGATGAGATCACCATGTCCTGCAGGCGCTTCGAGTAGTGAAGGACCTCGTGAACTGGGCCCGCCTGGTTGTGGCGAAGGAGGTAACGGTGGTAGGGTATGCGGTGGGCAACTTGCGCTACAGCATACGACCGGAGAATGAGCTGAAGGAAAGGGTATGAAAGATGGTGGAACATCGACACCAGTTCATGCTTGAGCCTCTCGAGAAAGAGGAAGGGCGGCTCGACGTTGTCCTTGATCAATTCCCAACTGCGAAGCACTGACTTGTTGTTGGGAAGAAGGAAGTACTCGAACTGATCAGTAGCTTCGTAGGCTTCTTCGACGTACGAAGCTGTGGGCCAGTCATCGCGGGGTTGACTTGTCATCTGCAGCTGGACCATTGGCTCGACCTGAACCTCCAGCTCGTATAGGAGTCCACAAGTACCCAGCCCTTGGACGGCGGCCTGGAACATGTCGTTGTCACCACCATCTGCCTTGCGGCAAAGGGTCTTGACCTGGCCGGTCCCGTCGACAAGCGTGAGCGACTGCACCATCTCGCAGACAGGTGCATGGCCACCACCGTGGCTCCCCGTTTGGGTGATGCCGCCCCATGTGACCGAGGTGAGAATGACATTGGTGCGGACGCAGAGACCGTGCTTGGCCAGCTCTTCGTCCAGCTCGCCGACTGTGACACCGGCTTGGACCTTGGCCCTCATGCGATCTGCATCAACTTGGATTGTACGAAGCCAGTCCGTGCGCACCAGCAGATCACCATCGTCGCACAGAGCGATCTTATTAAATGTGTGCCCCTTTCCAATCACACGCACCCTTCTCTGGCGCTCTTTCGCAATGAGCACGACCCTGACTAGATCTTGGAGCGTGGAAGGGAAGAATATGGAGGATGGGGCCGAGCAGGAGTTCTTGCACTGGTTGGATACACGCACGATGCCGGCATTCTTCGCGATGGGTTGCTCGACGACTCCCATGCGTCCGACCGGCGTGTCGTGTGGGCCGGGAACGCGCTGGAACTCTTCTTCGTGGCCTGCGTAGCCAAACAAACGGAGGAAGCGAATGGCAAAGTAGAAGGGCGTGTAGACGAAGGCCTCTTGGAACTCGAAGGGAGCGTTGAACCCTTGGAAGACGTTGTGCCCTACCACTACTTGCGTAATCACCAATTGCAATGCACCAATGCATGCCGTCCAGGTGGAAGTGGCGATGCTGTTGTACACATCCCACCATATTCCAATGGAGAAGACACCGTACACGAAGGTGGTGTAGAAAATGGCACCCCAAGAGTCGA
Organism: Thalassiosira profunda; assembly: GCA_036939355.1. NCBI lineage: Eukaryota > Bacillariophyta > Thalassiosirophyceae > Thalassiosirales > Thalassiosiraceae > Thalassiosira > Thalassiosira profunda. The sequence continues at coordinate 6,895 of JALLAP010000872.1, read as the reverse complement.
TGGGGAGGTAGAACACGAGCTGGATGGCTGCAAGAGCGGCCCTCGTAAGCTCGACAGATATGAAGGGGGTGGTGGCCCAGGTCAATGGTGCGATGATCAACGAATGCACATAAATTGGCATCGAAACCGTGTGCAAAAAGGCATTCACTGGGTCGCTGTGATACGCATGCACAAACTCCAGCCTCCCGCTGCTTGTCAGGCGAGCGGCGGTGTGCTTGTGCAGAGCCTTGTCGTTGGCTTTCATGGTAGTTGAGTATCTATCGATGGACGCATAATAGGAATTATGTCAGAAGGGCGAGAGCCGAGAGAGCTCGATCGCAAGACGCTCGATCTTGCAAGACGCTCGTCTTGCAAGACGAGGATTGGAAGTTCTCTGGAAGTTAGATCGTTCCTTCAACGGTCATTGGAAAATGATGTCGTAGCAAGACCTCCCAGTCGTTGCGACTATGTAGCCTCACATTTTGCTGGACGGTCTTGACCTCAGTCGTTGCGACTAGCCTCACATTTTGCTGAACGGTCATTGACTGCGTGTTGTTACCACTTTCAATCATTGCTGCGTTGCCTTAGAAGCAGAACCAAACTGATGACATCTTCTGTTGAGGGCATTTCGTACTTTCTATTGTAGCGCAGACACATTACTTATGGTGCCTCCGGCGCTTGCCTCCAGTCAATGCGCCCTTCTTCCCATTCTTCTTTCGCTTCCCGATCCGCTCAAGAGCCCGCTTGTCGTTCTTCTCCCGCTTGTCCACCAGCTTGATCCCCTTCCCGCCCTTGCTTCCCCCGCCCTTCTTCGACACCACGTACGTCTTGCCTGGTCTCCGCGCCTCCTTGCCCCTCATCGCCTTCGACACGGCCTTCAGCTTCATTGCCTCGCTCATCTCCGACGAGTTGGCCACCGCCTCGGCCTTCTTCTTGGCCGCGGCGAGCTTGGTCTTGGCCATCTTGTTCTTCCGCGCCCGCGCCTCAGCCACCCTGGCGATGGGCTTGGTCGCCATGTGAAGGTACTTTTGCTGCATCTTCTCCAGCAGCGCGGGAGGAATGGGCAGCTGCGGGCGGTAGTGGCGATTCTCGTCGTCCACGAACCAGTCCGGCAGGTCGCCGGGGTCGTTCCACGCGTACCGGTTGTACGACGCATCGACCATTGCTTTCTCCTTGCTCTTGCGCAGGATCATCGTCCCGAGGGCTAAAGTCTTGGCGTAGTCATCGCTGTCGTAGTCCTCGTGCTCGCTATCGTACTTGCGATCGTCCATTCTGGGGAGCGAAGGCACCACCTCGAAGCCGGAATCCTTCTCGCTGCTCTGCGCCACATTGCCCATGCCAGCCTTGATGAGGGAACGCGCCTGGATCTGCTTTGTCTTCTCCGCCTCGGTCAGCTTCCTNATTGCCCATGCCAGCCTTGATGAGGGAACGCGCCTGGATCTGCTTTGTCTTCTCCGCCTCGGTCAGCTTCCTTCCATTCTTGCCACCATTGTCATCCAGGTTCAAGTCGTCATCCTCTGCAATTGGTGCGACCTTGAACTCTCCGTCGCCCATGCCGGCCTCGCGCTCCCTTCGGGCATTGCGCCTCTCCATCCTCTCGATCGATTTGAGGCGCTTCTCGTGGCGCTTCTGCTTGTCAGTTTTGGGCATCGACGCAATGATGTCCTCCGCATTCGTGGGTTCGTCCTCCTCGTCCTCTTTCGATCGCCGATTTTTCTTGCGCTTCTTGGTCCTCTTGCCCTCCTCCTCGTCCGAGTCGATTTCCTGAACGGCATCCTCATCGCCATCCTCGGCATCAACGCGAGCGTGGTCAGCAGCAGCAAACGAGGCAGACCGCGCCGTGCTTTCAATCTTATCGAAAAGCGGGTTAGAGAACCACCGGCTCGTCTTGACTGACGCAGGATCGTCCGCCAGCTTGAAGATGAGCGGGTTGGACGGCTCCTCCTGCGCATTAGGCGCAGCCTCTGCAGACGAAACAGAATCTTCGTCTTCCTCCTCTACAGTCTTCGCCTTGGCCTTCTTGTAAGTATCGCTCCCATCTCGGACCACATCGCCGTCCACGTCGCTGTCGTAGTCGTCGCTCTCGTCAGACGACCCGTCGCTGTCCCGCGCCCCCTTCAACAGCGCCGCGTACGCCTTGGCATCGCCGCCCATACCCCCCTCGCCCCCCTCGACCATCTCGGCATCCTCCCGCGCCTCCTCGAGCGCCTTCTGCCGTTGCAATTTCTTCGTCCGCTTGGCCATCTTGGTGCCGCTCTTGGCCATCCCGTCCTTCGTGTTGGATAGATAGCGGTTGTACGCCGCGTCGAGCTCATCCTCTCGTGAGTAATCGTGCCCGTCGTCCGACTCCTCCTCTGAACCCCCCTCGTCGAACGCAAGCCCGTCCTCGTCAGACGACTCGCCCTCGGCCGCCAGGACCTGCGCGTCCGTCACCTTCTCCAAATCTACCTCCCTTGCCGCCTCAAGGTCTCCCGCGTTCGTGATTGTGGTCAGCGAGAAGATCTTGTCGTTGTCGGGCACGTCGATTGCGTTGAGGTCCATCCCGTACGCGGCCCGCTGCCGTCGCTTGGCCGCCACCTCCCGTTCTTTCTTCTTCTTGCGCTTCTTCTCCCGCAACTTCTTCAGGCGCAGTTGTTCGATCTCGGATTGGACCTGCTCCTCCTCCGCGTCCGAGTCTAGTTCCTCGCCGGACCCATCGTCCGAGGCGCGAGAGGCATCGGAGCCGTCGGCCCTCGCCGCTGCGGCCGCCGCCTTGCGCTCGGCGCGCATCTTGTCCCGCCAGGTGAGCAATCCCTTGAAATCAGCCTTATTCAATACTTTCAGGTCGCTCAGACAAGTCTTCACCTCCGCCGTGGTCAACCGATGATTCAGGTACAGATTGCAATTGCACTCCGGCGTCACCTTCTCCTCTTCGCCCGCCTTCGGCTGGGGCAAATCTTTGCACACGTGACACATAAACGCCAGCCCGGTGCAGTCGCTGAGCATCTGGATTGGATCGTTCGTGCTCCCGCCCTCCAGAAAGTTGGCCACGCTGCCGATGTTCCGCATCGACGCGTCCAGCGACGACAGGTCGTAGCCATTCCGCGAGCGGACGCGCTTTCCAAAGTCCTTGTGGAAGATGGTCACGTTGGCCGCCTTCTCCCCCGTCTGGGCCTTGTCTCCGCCCCCCGTCGCCTGCCCGTCGATCTGCTCGAAGACGCAGCGGGGGTCGAACATGCGCGCGTCGATCTTGTCGGGGGCCAAATAGCCCTGGCACACCAGGAAGATCTCCGCGGACTGACTGCGGCTCGCACTCGGCTTGACCGCCTGGACCGTCCGGAAGAACTGCTTCGCCACCCACAGGTACGCGCTGTAATCCTGGCTGCGGTACAATTTGGTGACGAAATCTCCATTGCGCTTAAGGTGTTCCGACGCGCACTTGAGGGCGTGCAGCGCCAGCTCGTTCTGCTGGTAGGCGTCCCGGTCGTAGCTGGCGCCCACATTGGGGGCTCCGTCGCACAAGACCACGTCGGCGCCCGCGCCCTGCATCTCCGCCCTTATGGCCGCCTTGCACTTTTCCGTGGTGATGTCCCCCACCAGCGTAATGACATTCTTCATCGACCGGATGGGGAGGATGTCCACCGCCAAGATTGTCGTGGAGGCGTCGTTCGGCAGCGCGCGGGAGCAGACCTGCGTCCACCCCCCGGGGGCCGCGCAGAGGTCGAGTACCGTCCGGGCATTCTGGAGTAACGAAAACTTGCGGTTGATCTGGGCGAGCTTGAAGGCCGCGCGGGAGCGGAAGCCCTGCTCCTTGGCAACTGTGGGTGGATTGCAAAGAGTATGGAGTGGTGAGTTGTCGGGGTGGGCATCGCGAGATGGAGAGGAGTGCACATGATGTGCACATATCGATTTGCAAATCAGAGAGGTCAGACGCCGGCCGCCGACGCTATCACTCACGCCGGTAGTACTTGTCCTTGTCATGGTGCTTCTTCCGCTTCGAGTGCTCCACCATGGTTGCCGATGTTGGGGGCGCGAGGGCGGATAGGGGCGAGAGGCTCCGAGAGGTCGGCCGGGCGAACAAAGAAAAATGGAAGGCAGACGAGTTTGAGTGGTCCTGAGGCTGTCCGCGCAATGTCCGCCATCTGTCCGCCTAACAACGGACATATCCGCCCGCAGTTCATTTTTTACCTTCCCTTCCTCCTCCCCCCTCCCACCCCCGAGGGCACCGACCTCCTTGCGGCGGCGGCTCAAGTAGTGCTTTATCCTTTATTCGCGGCTCCTCGGCGGCGGTGGCGTTGCAGAAATCTAGGACATTCCCGCGCCTGCACAGTACACCACACACTTGCAAATCATGTCGACCAAAACCAAGCTCGTCCTCCCCCCGCCGACCTGCGCCCCCGCCCTCCTCAACGCCAACGCGACGGAGAAGCGGCTGTACTGGGACCGCTCCCACTATTCCAAGCCCGAGGCGCAGGTCCTCGCCCTCTCCAAAAGTGCGACGGTCTACGTCGGGAATGTCGCCTTCACCACCCGGTCGATCCACCTGAAGCGGCACTTTGAGATGTTGGGCCCGGTGAAGGAGGTGCACCTGGGATTGGACAGGTTCAAGAAGACCCCCTGCGGATTTGCCTTCGTGGAGTTCGATCACCGAATTGATGCCTTGAGCGCCGTGGCCAATTTGACTGGGACGAAGTTGGACGGGAGCATCATACGCGTGGAATTGGATGCGGGGTTCAAGCCGGGGCGGCAGTACGGACGGGGGACGAGTGGAGGGCAGGTGCGAGACGACCGAGGCGGAAGCGGGAGGAAGCGGGGGAGAGACGACAGGGGAGGGGGAGAGGAGCAGAGAAGTCCAAAGCAGAGGTGGGTGCCGCCGAGCAATCCGCAGCAGAGCAGTGCTGATGGGGGCGCCGGGGGCCGGGACCGAGGGGGCGCAGATGCGGGGGGCGGAGCGTATTACGGCCCAGCTTCGACTGACAGTTGAGAATCTACTGAAAGTTGACAGGACACAAATCAATGAAACATGGTTGCTCTCAGTAGTTAGGAGCAGTCAAAAGCCGTTAACGTCGCTACAGCAATCAGGAAAAGGAGGCGCCTTCTCGATTCCTGACGCACACCTTGCCATTGCAAGCATCGACTCCATTGATAAAAGTCCGGCTACGGCATTTGAAGCACAATTCTTCTTCGCACTCTTCGCAGAACTCAACGTCATTTGTGCCTCCATTGAAGCAGTCTCGGCAGTGGCCTTTGGGGCAGCCGTCCCTCTCACATTCAAGCCAAGGCTTGCAAGTTGCACATCGTACTTGGTTGCAACAAGGACGTAGAAATAAGCACTGCGCACAGAGTCGCCTTTGGCAATCTCCACATGTATCTAGATCTCCGCAATCGTTGCAAATGCCATCATCGCAGTTGTCGCATTTCGTCCAATTGGGAACGCACGTCACGCAGTAGTCACGCTCGCATGTACAGCAAAATCTCAACATAGCGCAGCGGTCGTCATCCTCGTGCATTGGGTAGCAGAAGTGATCCGAACACTTGGCACAAGTATGATTTTGCAACCCATAAAAGTAGGAATCCTCGTCGTAAGAACACCATTTAGCTCCTGCTTCATAATCATCACCATCGAAATCCATCAAATCGTTGCAGTGTGAACAGTTGATTGTGTAGCTTTTCATCCGCCGGTCGAATGCCTTTATAAACGCCGTTAGCTCTGAAGAACGTGTATCTCGCTCTGCTCTCCACTTGTACGGAAGTAGAATGGATTTCAATGAACACACGCATCGATCAACGATACTGTGAAGGATTGGCAGAACCACGTCTTCGGATATCAGTGGTTCAGGGTCGATTGATGGCGGTTGATGAAACCCAACAAGGCTCAAATCTAGGGCCTTCAGCACTGTAGAGCGACGCAGGGGTCCCAAGCAACGGCCAGTTATGTTCACAAGGCCAGTGAGCCGTAGGGTCTTGACTGTTCGTTTGGCGTTGATGTAGGATAGCATGCTATGCACGTCCCCATCGGTCAGCTCCTTCGCAAGACTTGCTTCGATGTCGCCAAAATCGAGGACCTCCCACTCAGTGGACGTAGATGCCATTGCATTGCGAAGCCTCGATGAAATGGGCGTGGGCATTGCCATTGCAAATAGCAGCTGAGACGGTTTGGCTAGATATGACGCAACCTCCACCAACACTCCATCAGGAAGGTCGCAAACGGGGAAGGGTTCTTCGTCGGCGACTCGGTCGGATTCTTCGTGGGAGACTGTAGGAAGGACATCGCAGGCATCCTGCAACACCCTCCTTCGTTTGCTGTGTGTTGGAGTTGACATCAGATGGTGCAGGTGCACTCGAGTGGTGCACGAGATGTGTGTAACTTGTCCAAGTCCGACAGACTACAATGCAGCACGCCGACGCGTTGTCGATCTCCTCCACAGCAATGCAGCTGCAGCTATCTCCGCTCCGCCGCCTCCGAAGATAAGTAGGTATGGAAGGTGCTTGTGCACCAGAGTCAGGCCACGGCGGCACCAGCAGGTGAAAGGTGAACGCGCGCCAAAAAAAATGAGCTCGACGTCGAGTAGGAGTTACGTAAATTTACAATTTACGTAGTTATTGTGTGCAAAATTACACAGAGTAGTGCGTGATTTGCTCTTTACTCCTCCCTCCTGCTCAAAAAAGCAAGAGGCAAAGGCAAAGCCGCGTGGTCCACACCCCCGCGGCTCCTGAACCGGCTGCCCTACGCGCAACCCATTGGAAGGGCAGCGCTAGCTCAGTCTGAGGAGGTCGTAGATTTGTTTGGTTGTCGGGTCTGCTGAGAACTCTGTCGGTGGGAGCATATCATTTATCCAATCGAGCAAAATGGTCACGGCGAAGAGGGTGAAGCGGGCAGCCGCCGCCGAGGCGTCGCCCGTAAAAGAGGAGGAGGCGGAGGAGGTCGTCTACGACA
>JALLAP010000870.1:0-12311 GCA_036939355.1 Thalassiosira profunda | reverse complement strand
AAGTTGCTTCGATGCAGCCAAAACATCTATGACGGACTAGGCTGACTCTTCCCCGCCAGCTTCGTCCTCCTCCCCAGTCTCGGCCAACAAGAAGTTGACAAATTGCTCCCTCACAGTGTCGCCTTCGATCTTGTCGACGTCGAGCTTGGACGGTGGCAACGGGGCGGCAACGGCGCCGTAGATTTTGTCCAGGCTGCCGTGGCCTTCCCCGATCGAGGCCTTGTCTTTCTCGTCCTCCGTGAAGTGCAAGATGCTGCCCAGAAGAACCATGACGTCCCGCTTGGCCTTGCCCTTCTTCGAGTGCCAGTCCAAGATGACGTTCTTGATTAAGCTTCGATCTACGACGTCTTCTTGGTTCGTTTGCAGCCGGGCGATGGCCTCGTCGAGGGCTTTGCGAAGGTTCATGCTGTCCTTTCGACATTCCTGTTGTATCGACAGTGTATGGTACGGCGCCGCATGGAATGGCTGGGTTAGAAAAGGAGGAAGATCATCAAGATGTCAGTGCCAGCATTCATGCAGAACTCACCTGAATGGTGGCCTCCATCTTGTCCATTTCGAGCAGCGTATTCTGCACGGACTTGTCCGCGGCGTATTGCACATCTCTCATCTCGGCGGCACAGGCCTCCTTCGTGGCCTCGAGCGACGCCGCGTGCGCCGCAGCAAGGGCCTCCTCCGCTACCGCCTGCTGCTCGGAGAGGAGGGCCATTTCGGCATCCCGCTCGCCCTGGAAGTCTTCCAGTGCCCGCTGCAGGTTCTCGTTGGCCGTCAGGGCGCGGTCCCGNGGCATCCCGCTCGCCCTGGAAGTCTTCCAGTGCCCGCTGCAGGTTCTCGTTGGCCGTCAGGGCGCGGTCCCGGTCCGTGTTGGCTAGATCGAGGTCGCCGCGAGCGGCGGCAAGGAGCTGTTCGAGATCCCTTGCCTGCGCCTTGGCAGCGTCGCGTTCCGATAGTACGACAGCGTGATCCTCGCTCGTCTTTTCGTGGGCCGACTCCAGTGCGTTCTTTTCTCTCCTGCGTTCCTCCTCCAGCATCTGCAGCTCCATCTGAGAACGTGGGAAGGATGACTGTGAGCAATCCTCACATTCTAGATACACGTTCTGAGTTACGCGCCAATCACACTCACCTTCAAGCCTCCCAGCTTTTCGCTGTCGTCTGCCGAGCTCGCCAGCCTAGCTTTCATCGCTTTGTTTTCAGCTTGCACCGTTTCCAGCTGTTGGTGCAGGTCCTCGTTCTCATGGTGCAATTCGTCCATCTCCTCCTCGGCCTCGTCTGCTTCGACCTTGTTCTTCTTCATTGCCTCGCGCACTGAGAGAAAAACGAAAGCGTCAGCTGTGTTAGATTTGAGGGAGAGTGAGGACAAGATACAGGGGCATAGATATCACTCACTGTCGGCGATGACTTTCTGAAGCTGCTGCACCTCCTCCTCCTTCTCGTCCAACAGCGCCACGGCCTTCGCGGCCGCCTTCTCCGACGCCTGCAACTTCTTGGACGTCTTGGCCTCCTTTTTGGACGCCAGCGCCATCACTTCGGTCTCCGACGTCGACAGGCGCGCCGTCGCCTCCTCAAGCCTCTGCTGCAGCTCGCGCTGCTGCTCCCCCGACAGCCTGCGTTCCTCGACCAATTCCAGTTCGAGGGATTGGATCTGGCCCTCGAGCGACTCCTTCATATGAGACACTTGCATTTCCATATCGAGCTTCGCCGCGGCGAGGATGCTGGACTCTTCTTCCTCGACCCGCTGCGCCTCCTGCTCCCACCGCTGCCGCTCCTTCTCCTCCTGGTCGGCGACCGTCTCGCGCAATTTCGATATTGTCTCGGCCGCGCGGTGGAGGTCCGTCTTCAGCTGCTCGCAGGTTGTTTGCAACTCGTCGTTGGAGCCTTGCAGTTGTTCTCGCTCCTGCTGCACTTGAGCGAGTTGGTTGGCAGTCTCCCTGGCTTCGGAATTGAGATTCTCCAGCATCGTCTTCTGGCTTTGCACCTCTCCCGCCAATTGGGCCTCGTGAGCTGCAGCCCTGGCTCCTTCCTCCTCCGTGGCACGTGCTCTTTCCTCTGCCGCTACTCGTTCTCTCTCGAGGCGCTGCAGCCTCTCCTGCTGCAATCTCTCCGACTCGGCCCTCTGTGCGGCCTCGGCTGCTGCCGCCGCCTCTTCCTCCCTTGCTCTCTGAAGGGCCGCCTCCTCCTGTCTCTGCTCCTCAAGGCGCCGTTCCTGCTCGATTCGCTCCTCTTCCAACCTCGCCTGTTCCGCCCGTTCCGCCTCCAAGGCTGCCAGCCTCTCCTTTTCTCTCTCTTCGGCATCAGCCTTTGCCTCGGCCGCGCGTCGTTGTTCCTCCAGAAGCCTCTCCCGCTCGACCCTCTCGTTTTCGAGCCGCTCCAACTCGGCCTGCCTTGCCTCTGCCGCTGCCAGCCTTTCCCTCTTGAGGCTTTCTTCTTCCGCCCGTCGACGGGCGTCCTCTTCCTCTTGCTGTCGTTTCTCCGCCAACATTCTCTCCTCTTGCTCAATTCTGTCCCGTTCCATCCTCTGCTCCTCCTCCAACCTCGCCCTTTCTGCCTGCTTGGCTTCCTCGGCCGCCAGCCGCTCCTGCTCCAGGCTCTCCGCCTCCGCCTTGGCTTGCGCCGCGGCAGCCCTCTCCTTTTCCTCCGCGATCCTGATGGTGGGGAAAAAGAGTGTTGAGATGCTCACTCGTGTCCAGAAATAGGGAGCCAGTTGTCGGGTTATGCTCACCTCGCTTCTTCCTCCAGACGCTTCTTCTCCGCAGCCCTGTTAAACATAACCACGACGTGATAAAGGCACAGTCAGTCTCCGAATCAGTGCACCCACCAACTACCCCAAAAACGACACTCACTCTGCCGCCGCGGCCTCCAAAACCCTCTCCCGCTCCTCCTCCAAAACCCTCTCCCGCTCCAGCCTCTCCCTCTCCGCCTGTCTCGCGGCCTCTTCCGCCTGCGCTTTGGCGGTGGCCTCGGCCTCCAGCCGCTCTGCCTCCAGCCTAACCAGTCTCTCCTGCTCCATTTTCTCCTGCGCCAATTTCTCCACGCGCACCCTCCTCTCCTCGGCCTCCCGCTGCTGCCTCATTTCCTCCTGCTCCATTGCAGCAGCAGAGTCCTCCTTGTCCTCCGAAAAGCTCTGAACCAGCCCGTTCACCAGCGAGTTGGCGCTCGCCGGCGCCGCCTCGGCCGTGGCCCCCTTACTACCTCTCTTCTTATTCCGGTACCGATCCAAATTGGGCGTCCCCTCCTCGTCGTCGTCGCTCTCCCCCTCAAAATTCACCTGATCGCCCTCGAACTCCCCCTCCTCATCTTCGTAGTAGCTCCCGTCGTCATCATAATAACTGCCCTCCCCGTCGTCGAGCGGGGGGGCAACGACCTCGCCCACCCGCGCCAACAGGTCTCCGGCGGCGGGAACGGCCTTGGCCGCTGCGGCTGAGGCGGCATCGGCGGCCCGTTCGGTGATGCCCCGGGCGAGGGAGCCCCACATTGCTCGCTGGGGTGGAGGGCGGGGCGCCAGGGGGGAGGCAGTTCGTAGGGGAGCGCGCCGCTGAAATGAAACGGCTTTTTCACGTGACACAACATTTCACGTGAATTGCAGTAAAGTCACGGTCAACCCTGACCCCTGACCCCTCCGCGCGCGGCAGCCTCTAACGATACCCTCTTTTTGGGCGGCGGTCAGACCATCGCCGGACACTGGTGTCCGCGAAGCCGCCCTTTTGCTCGCGGACACTTCCTTTTTTGACGGAGAACCGTCCGGGAGAAGAGAGCTCTGCTTGGTGCCGCGTCCGGCGTCTGTTCTCTCCGCGGGCGGCTCCCTTCTCCGCCCGTGTGCATCGCGCCCGCGGCCGACGCGTATAACACCACCCGCTAAAGTCTGCAAGAGATCGAGGGGCCTACAAACCCCACCTAACCCTAACAAAAACCCTATACCGAATCGGACCAGGTTAGGGTTAGGGTTATTTTGAACCCTAACCCTAATCCGAACTTGACCAGATTAGGGTTAGGGTTATTTTGAACCCCAACCCTAACCCGAACTTAACCAGGTAAGGGTTAGGGTTATCTTCAACCAAGGAATTACACCTGCAACCATGGCGGCCGCCGCTCCCCCAGCCCCGCCGGCGGCAGTAACGGCCGGAGCGGCGCCGCCGACCCCGTCGGATATTAGTACTGCATCTAATCGATAAGGCTGCAGCGTTATAACGGCATCCATTAGGTTTAAGGAGGTCAATATCGCTTCGCCGCCTGCACTGCCGTCGTGCAGGCGGGGCGACGATGGCCGTTACCCGCGTCGATGGCCCTGGCGGCGGCGTCGACCCACCTGCAACTTCTTGCTATGGCGGGTTAGGGTTGGGGTTACAGCTGGGTTAGGGTTGGGGTTATAATTCAGGTTATGGGTTTTCACTTTTGTATGAACTATGGGTTGTAGTCAGGTTAGGGTTAGGGTTAGTGGTCATTAGGGTTACAGACTTAGCGTTTTTTTTGTTGCTGTGTTGTTGGTGGTGAGAGCGGGGGAGGAATGGGTGGTTGTCAAGACTGTCCGGCCACAGGCCGCGATGGTCTGACCGCCGCCCAAAAAGAGGGTATCGTTAGAGCCTGCCTTCTCCCTTCCCCCACGTGGGGGCGCCCGTAATAAAAAGAGGGGCAGCGCCGAAACGCCCAAAAGTCTCAAAGATTTTTTCACGCCCGACGCCCGAGCGACAAGCAAGAGCGACGCCCTTTCCCGATCGATCCAAGATGAGCGACGCCGAGGCAAAGTCCGACGGAGAGGCCAAGCCGGCGGAGGGCTCCGAGCCGATCACAATCCGGGTCCGCGATCAGGTGAGTTAGCGTGTCGTTGTTGATGGAAGAAGTGGCCCGCGTGCAAGCGGTGGATTCGATGCATCCAAATGCATTTTACGATGGCTCCGCGCTCGGACCTCATGCATACTCTCCCCTCCAACACAGAGCGGCGAGGAAACGTACTTCAAGATCAAGAAATCGACAAAGATGGGGAAAGTATTCGAGACGTACGCCCAACGAAAGGGCGTGCAGGCCGCCTCCCTCCGCTTCCTCCTCGACGGAGACCGCATCAGGGAAGACCAAACTCCCAAACAGCTAGAGATGGACGACCAAGATCAAATCGACTGTATGTTGGAGCAGACCGGGGGGTTCTGAGTGTAAAGGGAGATATTACAATTCACAACTGCGTGCCGGGCACGAAACGGTATTTGGACCGGTGCAAATTATTGCAACTATTGACTCAACTTTCCTTTCGACCAATCAGTTTAGGTTATTTCGCCATCTTATGCCTCCGGCTCGTTGTGTATTAATGCCTTCTCCTCTCGCGATATTGACCGGAGCTCACTCCAAGTATGGCATAGCCCACGAAAGAGTGGCAACACGCTCGCAAAAATGATGATCGATACTATCACCGCCGCCGTAGCGTCTGCCACCTCTGAGGTTACCGAAGGCACAATCTCTGCAATTCCAGCGGCAATTATAACGGCGATGCTTCTGCACGTATCAGCGAATACATGCGTGTATGCGCTGCACATGTTCAGATTGACGCGTTCATCTTCGTTGCTTTCCTGCGATTGAGCAGGCTCCTCTGGGAAGTCGCCATTTTGCTCTTCTATGCTCCTATCTTCATCGTTGGGTGTTGGTTGATGTATTGCATATTGTGCCCCATTCTCTTCTGCCAATCCCTCGTCGACATCGATCACGTCGTATTGTTGAGTGTCCTCCCTCTCTTCGGTCTCTTCCGTTTTATAGCCCATCAAATGCTTTGCCCTGGCAAAGCAGGTCACATTCACCACATCTAGGAGCAGGTTGAGTACACTGAAGGTCATCATCAGCACCAGATTCGGCCGCGATTGCTCCTTTTCGCTCCGGTGCGCGTCCAGTATCAACGTTTTTATGGAATCGTGCAGAACGAACCCTACCACGATGAGCAAAAATGTCACGCTCACAAGGGGCGGCACCAGCTCGAGGTTCAAGTGCCGCCTTCGGCTTTGGAGATGCCTTTCCAACTTTTCCCTTTCGTCGTCGTGAGTGGTTGCATTTTCCTCCCCCATCGAAGCGGCAGACAGCTCTATCTCCGCCTCTTCCGCGCCACCCTGGAATTCATCGTCCTCGTTCTTCTTTCGCTCGGCGTACAGATTGAAGCCATAGGTGAATGCATCTACGGCCATCGCCGCGCAATCACCCAACATAGCCTCCGACTGCGCAATGAGGGCGACGACTGATTGCACCGTCGTAAAGCCCAGGAAGGAGACGAAGGCCACGCAAAGGAGCGTCTCATTGGAGGGTCGTTTCAGCTCGGCGCTATCGAATTGGCTGCAGACGAAGCTGCATCGACAGCAGCGAGGCATGCTGAAAGGGGCTGGTGCGGTTTGTTTCCCGTCCCAACGCCACTGCAAACTATTGCAAGGAGGTGGCGGCTGGTAGTACTGTTGCAAATTGCAAGGTGGCGACTGAGGATCTCCTAGTAAAGGCGAGTAGCCGCGCATCTACAGCCGCGTCAGGCGGCGGGAGAGGTTGCGGTGGCGGCCAGGTCGGGCAGCACGGTCGGTGAGGCCGGGGGGCTTGCTCTCGAGGGCTGAGGGTGCACTGAGTTTCACGTGACGCAAACCGTGACATTTGTATGTCACGTGACCTTGACGCCGATTCAGTTTGGTTTGCAGTTCAGCAGGCTCACTACACGCCCTACAATAGAGGACCGCGGCCAGCATGCCCGTAGCACTGCCTGGTCTGGTATCTAGTCGGCGTGCTTTCTGGGCCTGGGCTGCCGCTGCAACAGTTGACGCGCGAGGCGCACGACGAAAGTTGAACACCCCGCACTTTCACTACTTCGACTCTGCAAACGTTTGACATCACGATGCCATCGCCCGTTGTTCGCGTGTCGATGTTCTTGCTCGGCATCACGTGCATCTTATCATCGCGTGTGCGTGCATACACATCAGAGTCCATGCCGGGACGATCCAACCGGCCACTAATTGATACCGCCGATGAGCGACCGCTGGCACCTCCGTTCCCCAACGGTGCATGCGGAGGAAGTGTCATCACTCTTCCACAGAGAGACCTGTTTCCAATCCAAGAAGAGGGCAGTTCGTTCTTCAATCTGAACCTGAATCCACTTTCTTCGCTGGACAATGCAGTGCTGCCGCCCAGAGACATCAAAGTCTGGCTGCCCCCGCAATACAACACCCCAGAACACAGCGACCGCCAGTTTCCGGTTCTGTATTGCCACGATGGACAAAACGCAATGGACGACGCATCCAGTTGGACAGGGTCCTCGTGGAGACTTATTGGAGCTCTCACTCGATTGTCCGAACGAACCATGCTACGCGATACTCCTATAGTGGTGATGCTCCCTTGCGCCGAGGGCGGCTTTCCGGGGATGCCCCCCCGGAGGCACGTCGAATATGGCGACTTTACACATCCAGTGTCTCAAAGGCACGGGGAGTTTGTCGCAAAGACGCTGCATCCATATATCATAGATAGATTCCGAGTGAAGGATGGGCCCGAGCATACCTCCAGCATCGGAAGTTCAATGGGCGGACAGGCCAGTATGTTACTTCTTCTGCGGTATCCAGACCTTTTCGGCGGCGCTGCGTGTTTGAGCCCTTGCTTCCAGCCGGGCACAATAGCTGCAGCGATGGCGAAGATTGCGGGGGTTTCAGATGATATGATCAGTGGACAAAACATTGCAGCAGTCTTTGAGGATCTCATGGGCGGGCGAAGTAACGCTGCGGCACAAAGCAACGCGGATACAACTAGCCTACACTCCGCAAGAATATACATTGACAACGGCGGAGACCACGATGACGAACGTGTCCCTGTCTTTGATGCTCACGATCATTTCACTCTCAATGCGAATTGGTGGAATCCTGGATACTGGTGGCTCGACTCGCAGTTGCAGCCAACAATCGATGCGATGCGGTGGGCGCTCGATCAGGGGAAAGTCGATTATACGTACGAAAAGTTTCCCGGAGGACGTCACAATGAGAGAGGGTGGGCACAGAGGATCCATCGGCCATTGCTGGCGTTGTACGGCGAACGATCTGGAGAAAGTTCCAAAGACCAACAACGCTAAGAATGATCTACCTGCCCCTTAATTTGTGCATTCTAATTCAGCCAACTTCTTTACTCATCAAAGAGTAATGACATGGCTGATCCTGGTTGTCTTCTTCAGACCCGGCAACGCCTTGACAGCCAAGTATGCGTGTCCAGTGGGCGTTTCTGCCATTCGACCGGACGTCGGGAAACGCTTTAGCAACCGGACGCACTTGCCATCGGGCCAGAGGTCCCACTCTGCGCGATCCAGCAGCACGGTATTGTAATAGATCTCGATTTGATCGTTCTTCATGATCAAGTCTTCCCCGGCCGACTTTCCACAGCATCCACAGATAACAACTAACCCTACCTCCATCTTCGGCAACCGGAACACCACCATGCCGTTGTCGCCCGATTCAGCAGAGATGCCTCCGCACTTGTCCAAATGCCGACATATTTCCTTGTCCTCTCTATCTTTGAACACGGCCTGGTCCTGCTTTCCAACCATGTGCCACATGTCGTCCTTATCCTCCCAGACATTCCAGTTCTGCTCTTCCCCTTTGTGGGGATTTAGTTCGTCGTTGGGATCTTCCACTTTGGCACCCCAGTAGCCAAACGTGGGCAGTTCGTAATTCAAGCATCCCGGAGCTTCGTCGACGACACAATATTCCGGATCGCAGAATTTTGGCTCCGGAAGATCGCCCTTCAAGAGGAGCGGGCGCTCCGATGCCGCCCACGTCTTCTGTAGGTCGTTGCCAGCGCTCATGTCTTCGTCGATTTTGTCCAACGCTTTGAGCAGTGCTTGCGTGTACACATATGTGAATGCATCGGACGTGAGCTGGAACCCCATCGGACCCGGATGCCAGTTGCGCATAACCACGCCCAAGCTGGCCTTGCGCGCCGCGTCCTCCTCCGCCTCGCCGTACCGTGTAACGTTGTGGTATCCATCGCCCACGTAGCCCCACGAGAATCTGTCGAAGGAGTTTTCTCCCTTCTTCTCCGAGTCATAGTCGTGCCCCCCATTGATAAATCCCGTCTTCATGTAGAACCCGTTGAAGCCATACTTGGCGTAGTACTCTGCCAGCTCGTTGTCCGGCGCATTCTCGGGGAGCGTCCCCGTGTTGAAAATGTGCACGGGCGGCTGCTTCGGGAGCATCTGCGCCCAGCGGAGGAGGTCCTCGTGCTCCGGGGCGGCCTTGCCTCCCTCAAAGTAAGTCCAACTGTAATGCACAATATCGACATCCGGAGAGATATTTTGCTTGACGCAAAAGTGCTGGTTTTTGTACGAGTCGCCGCACCCCCCGCCCTCGCCGGCATTTTGGAAGACGAACTCCATGTCCGCCGCCTTCCACACGGGCCCCCAGAAGCGCTCCATCTGCGTTTGGTAGCTGTCGAAGTGGCAATTGTCGTGGCCGGCCATGACGCTGGATCCGATGCCGCCCATCAAGAACGTGTCCTGGTCCTCTGTGACCAACGCCCGTGCCATGGTGTCGATCAGCTTGTCGTTCCGCTCGCGCTGCGCTGTCTCGCCCTCGGGAGCGTCGTAATCCCACGGTCCGAGCCAGGGCGCCATGAGCATTTTCACCGCCTGATCCTTGCCAAAATAATACTCCTCGAGCGTCTCCACGACCTTGGCGGCCTCGGCCCTCATGGCCTTGAGCTTTTCGAGGGTGAAGGGACCCCCCTTCGCCGGCGCCTGAACCGGTGCGGGCGTCTCGTCGTTTGCCAAGCCGTCGCCGCCCCCCTTCGCCTCCACGTCTTCCATGCCCCCTCCGCCTCCCTCCTTCCGCACCTCGCTCTTCCCCTCCTTCAATCCCATGTGGTACACCCCCGCCAACGCGAGGAGGAAGAGGACGACGGCCCACCGGGCGGTGCTGCTCGACGAGGATCCGCCAGATGCACCATCGGCAGCATCGCCCGCCGCCGCGCGGCCCAGGCCCCGCGAGCGCCGGCCCGAGAGCTCGATGAGGCCCTCGTCCTCGCCGAACTCGCCGTACTCGTCCTCGAGGTCGCCGAGCCGCCGCGACGCCATGGTGCATGCACTACTACTGCCCCTCAAATCCAAAATGCCGACGCGAGAGATCTTTTTGTGTCCAATTGCAAGATGCAAGTTGCAAGTATCCGAGTTGGTTAGAAGACGCAGCCACTGCGCGCCCGACTCACGTGCACGCCCACGGTGCGTGCACCGCCTCCGCCCGCCTCGCTCTATCTCCTTGGCAGAAGATTGCATAGAAGCGCCCGATGCTGCGCAGCATCTACAGGCCGTTGTCCATCGCACAGTCTCGCGCGATGTCGTCTTCATCCAATCTAAGTGTATTTGTGGTCGGCGGTACGGGTCTAATCGGATCCGCCCTTCTGGAGATGATGGCCACCAAAAAGGCGCCGGGCATCGACTGCGTCGGCTGGTGCAACTCCAAAAAGGGCGTCAAGCTCACGTCGGGTGGCGAAGAGACGACCAGCTGGAAAGGCGAGGGAAAATTCAACGACGACTACGTGGCCTCCTGCGCGGCGGGGACCAGCATTTGCATCGCCGACTGCTCGGCGTCCGAGGCCGTGTCGGACAACTACGCGACATGGCTCGCCAAGGGGTGGCACGTCGCCACGCCCAACAAAAAGGTCAACTCGGGCCCGCTCGACCGGTACCAACGGTGCATCGACGCGTCCAACTCCGAGGGAGGCGGGAAGTGGTACGTCGAAGCGACGATTGGCGCCGGCCTCCCGGTGGTATCGACATTTCGAACGCTCAAAGCGACGGGCGACGAGATTCGCAACGTGCGGGGCATCTTCAGCGGCACGATGAGCTTCCTGTTCAACGAGTGGGACGGAAAGAGTCCCTTCAGTGAAGTTGTAGCTTCNCTTCAGCGGCACGATGAGCTTCCTGTTCAACGAGTGGGACGGAAAGAGTCCCTTCAGTGAAGTTGTAGCTTCGGCCAAGGAGAAAGGGTACACCGAGCCCGATCCCCGAGACGATCTGAACGGGATGGACGTGGCACGGAAGGTGGTGATTGCCGCCCGGGAGAGCGGATTGATGATCAGTCTCGAGGACGTGAGCGTCGAGAGTCTGGTACCGAAAGAACTGGAAGATGTCAGTGCCGAGGAGTTCATGAAACGGTTCGGCGAAGGCGACGCCTCCATGTCGGAGAAAGCCACCAAGGCCGAGGCCAACGGGAACGTGTTGAGGTTTGTTGGCGGGGTGGATGTGGGTGCAAAGGAAGCGTATGTGAGATTGGCGGAGTTTCCAAAATCTCATCCGTTTGCCGGCTTGAGCGGTGCGGATAACATTCTGGAGATCGAGACGATGCGATACGGTCCCGAGGGATCGTCGACGCCACTCATCATTCGTGGTCCAGGGGCCGGAGCTGCTGTCACGGCGGCGGGCGTGTATGGGGATATTATTGCATTGGCTAAGGCGAGATAGGGAGGGAGAAGGTGCGAATTTTGCTAGCTCAGCCATTAATAGATGGTGATCGAAGATGAATGCACGTGCACGTGTCAAGGAATCCCAGAGTTCTCAATAGTACGAAGCCGCCCTCTTGCTCAGAATCCACCACACATTGAGCACCTGCCCGAAGGACACAATCACCACCGCGGCAATCTCCAGCAAATTCCATCTCACCACACTCGTGAACGTCTCCTCGTGCAGCTCCCGGTGCACAATCTCCCTCGCCTTCATGAAGCTCATGTGATCTTCCAACACCTGGAAATTTTCGTTCAGGTCGTCGGCCAATTCCAGCAGCCGCTGGGTGGTCTCGTCCACCTTCGTCCCCTCCACGGTGCCCGCGAGGAGTTCCTCGTGCAGGGCGGACACCGTTTTCTTCACCCTAAACGCAAAGCCGATGGTCCGCGTGATTTTGTAGCGGGGGTCAGTCCTCTCCCCCTCGGGCCTCTTCTGTTCGTACGTCAATCCATTTTCCAGACAGAGCCAGTGCTTCCCCGTGCCTTTTTCGTGAAAGGATCCCTCCTGATCTCCGTAGTCGGAACGCCAGATTCGCTTTTCCTCCGAGTTATAGAGGGCGACACGGACGGGATCAGTGGAATATCGGGATTCGACGATGTCGAAGCTCCCGCTGATTTGTGGAGCAGCATTAGTGCAGGTGATGGGGGATGGGAGGTGTCAGTTGCATTTGGTGATGCAATAAATTTGGTGCATATGATGTGAGCAAACATCCGTGCCTTCGGCAAGGGCACCTTCCACCAAAAGATGCATCCCGCCACTCACCTGATAATATGCGGCTGATCTTTCGGCACCCGGATCAGCAGGCACTCCTCCGTGCCGTAGTCGACGGCGTGCGTGA
>JALLAP010000869.1:0-10412 GCA_036939355.1 Thalassiosira profunda | reverse complement strand
TTTTAGATTGATGGTTTATGAGTGCGATTCGACGAGCCAACCTCCTCGACTCTCCTCTCCCTTAGCCACCCTCGTAAATATGTGAAGCAAAGGCGAATTTTCGATTAGCAAAATGAATTGCAATCCAACGGGCCGATGCGATCTAGATCAGCCTCCGGGCCGATTTTGGCGGGTGTTGTTCCAGGCATTCCAGAGAAGAAGCTCTCCTCAGCGGGTTCCACCGTGTTGACTGCGCGGAAGGTTGATGGAGGCGGAGATTTCAGACGATGCTCGCTCAGGGAAAGAGAGATTTCCCCGTTTGGTTCAGAGTAGACGAATCTGGGGCTCGCGTCCCGATTGCTCATTGCAGAAAGAGGGCGATTGCGGATCACTTCACGACGTGTGTTCGTGATGTCACTCAAGGGCCTCTTCTTGGCAGCTCTTTTCTTCTCTTGCCTCCGTGCCTTCTGCCGAGCGAGCCTCTGCTGGGCGAACTTTGGATATGCGTGCGTCTCACAGAGGCCACGCACACGTGCAAAGTTTGGGCAGCCACCTTCGTGGGTGCATTTCGGGCGTTGAGACAGGTCGGTGCATTTCGGGCGTTGGTGTCTTTGGTAGAGATTTGCATGCCTATTCTTCAACTTTTGCAGAAGCGCGTCGTTGCTATCGTACTTCTCTCGCGATAGTCGATCGAACGCGGCACGGGGCTCGTCGGGAAGCTGACGTAGTGTCTCCTCCGAGATCACGTCCACAATCTCTTCCTTCGTCGCAGTCTCCCGGAAGGCAGTAAGCAGGCGAGTCTGTGCGTGGCAAACCTCCATGCTGCCGTTCAATAAACCACCGCGCTTGCTCTCCAACTTCTGCATCAGAAGCGCGTCGTCGCTGTCGTACTGCTCTTTCGCCAGTCGATCGAACGCAGCACGGGGCTCTGGTGGAAGAAGGCGGAGCACTTCGACAGAGATCACGTCGACAATCTCTTCCTTCGTTGCCGTTTCCCGAAAGGCAGCGAGCAAGGAATTCTGTGCTTGGCAAGCGCCAAAGCCGACGTGCCTGCTCTCCAACTTCTGCAGCAAAAGCGCGTCGTTGCCGTCGTACTGCTCTTTCGCCAGTCGATCGAACGCAGCACGGGGCTCTGGAGGAAGAAGGCGGAGCACTTCCTGAGAGATCACGTCGACAATCTCTTCCTTCGTTGCCGTCTCCCGGAAGGCAGCGAGCAAGGAAGTCTGTGCTTGGCAGGCAGCCCAGCCACTTCGCCTGCTCTTCATGTTCTGGACGAGCTTGTCTCTTCCGCCAACGCCGTTGTAGTCGTCTTTGCGGAGAAAGCGAGAGAACTCCTTCTTCATCTCCGGCGAAAGCTTCGCCTCGTCCCATCCCTTCTTCTCCATCGCCTTGGCAAGGAGGAGCAACAGAGCCGTCTCTTCGCCGCCCTTCTTGCTATTGGCAGCCATCGCCTCGGCGACCAATTCCCTGAATGCAGCATGTTCTTCCGGCGTCATCTCGTGGAGTAGCACCCACTTCTCGGCAGCTTCCGAGTTGATCGAAGCTGTGGGGCCGTTCACCACAGAGTAGGCTAGATTCATCGTTTGGCTCATTGCCCGGAATTCTTCAGCGACGTACCTTGCCAGCATGAAGTGCTTCTTCATCCACATCTCCGAGTGAGGCACTAAGGGGAGGAAATATCGGGTGAGCGAAGTGTAGGCGCAGATAAAAACAACAGGCAGCGCGAGAAACACTCACAGCAGCCGGGAAACTCGGCATAGGGCGAAATCATTGCCTCCGGTTGCTGGAACAAGTTGTCGCGGACCGGCGCTCCGGTGGCCAAGATGGATGGGCGCTTGCCCTCTGGGTCCAATTTGATGTACACCACCTTTGCAAGGAGGTTGCACGCGCAGCTCAGATGCACATCGGTCTTGTCCACACGGCCATTCGTGAGCACTTCGTCCATATCCTGCACCTCGCCATTCTTGGACTTGTTCGACTTTGAGACAAAGAACAGTCGATCAATGAGGCCGATGCCTGCCACTGCTCCATCCGGACCGCGATGTGTGGAGTTGACAAGGCCGGCGTCTTTGTCGACCAAGGTGGCAAACGATTTGAGCCACGCCGCGATGCATGCGTTCAGCAGGCTCATCTTGTTCGTCCAATCGCTGTTACGGCAGACGTAGTTCTTGCACTCCGGGGTAGCAAAGTTCATCACAACGATGAGAGTGAACAGAGCCAAGCCATCGCCGAGGTTGGGTGTTTTTCCCGTGAGCTTCTTAATCGCGACCCCGAGTGCGTGCCGGAGTGTGAGATGCCCCTGCTTGAAGGCCTCAGCGCTGGCTCCGTTGACGATGCTTTCGTTGATGTGGTGCAGCATATCGTAGACGCACATCTGGATCGGCTCCAGCGTCTCCCGATCGCTGTCGAAGATCTCCTTGCCCCTCTCGATGATGGGCACGGCGATGTTGGTGGCCTGCATCGCCATGAAGACCGGGAGGACCTCCGTGTATTCGAACGAGTCTGCCAGCTCGTCCAGGAGGTAATTTGCCTCTGCCTCAGCCCCGGCACATTCCAGCTTGACCTCCTCGTCGGCTACCGGGGAATTTTGGACGTACCTCGCGCTTTGAACCAAAATGTGGTGGAACAAGAGGACGCGTTTCGTGTCATCCTCGTCTGCAGAGGTCAATCTAAGAATTGACCTCTGCTCGTCTGGGAGAAGCAGCGCGAGCGCGACAACGAGACGGTGGCTCAGGCTCACGAGCTCCTCGGCATCGTTTGGAGAATGCCGGCGCGCGTGCTTCAGACAAGCATCGAGGGCATCCACTGAGCGTCGAAGCTGATTTTTCCCCAACCCCGACTTCAGATATTCCAGATCGCAGCACACCCTCTCCTCCTCCTCCAACATGGCATTGGCAGCACGATCGCACATCTTGGGCAGGCCCTCGTCTTGCTTCACTCGGCTCGGCGACTTTTTCCGCTCGCGACTCGCGCCCGCACTTGCTGACGAGAATCGACAGATCTTTCGGGTGTGTGTCCTCTCCACCTGCAGCGTCTCTCACGCGTATTCCGAGTACAGCGGCTCCTCGTTACGCCCAAACACCCTCTCCCTTGCATCGTCATCTAAATTCCCATCTCTGCAGCGCGCTCAGCGCCCCCACCCAATGTTCCCCAATACGATCATGTCCCGATCCGATTTCACGAACTGCTCCGCAAAACCTCCTCCGGACCTCTGAGAAGACCCCCATCAATCGAATCTGACCTTCTTCCGCCCTCTTGCGGCCATCAATGGGTGCCGCTCGACGCATGATGGGCATTTTGCGAGTGCTCACACCTCACACATGGCATCGATTCGTTTGTTGCAGCGCGCGCGACCGGCGCCATCTCGCCGCTGCGGGACGGGGACGGCGGCTGGCCGCGCGACCGGCGCTTTCTCGCCGCCGCGGCGATGGGGACGGCTGGCCGCGCTCTGGCCGGACCGCCGCCGCCTCTACTGACCGTCATCTCCTCGCCATCACGTTGATGTTTGATGTTTTGGGTGGTGAGGAGGGTATTATCTACATAGAGTATCGTACGTAGATTTGGTCTGTACGAGAGGAAGCGTTTCATTTTCCCTCTGCCAAAAGTCTGACATTTTTAGATTGATGGTTTACGACCGAGCGAGACCGACAATAGGTTGACCTCTCCGACTAACCCGTAACACCCATAACATAACAAATTTGAGCTGCCGCAATGAGAACGCCGCCGATATCAATGAGGAGGGAGGCTTGGAGTCTTTGCTCGCGTACGTCAAAGAGGTGAGCGGGTGGCGAGANCGCCGATATCAATGAGGAGGGAGGCTTGGAGTCTTTGCTCGCGTACGTCAAAGAGGTGAGCGGGTGGCGAGACGCCAGCTTTGTTTGGTCTTCGTTGTCGATTGTATTCTAATCGCGATCTGCTGACACCCTGCTCTTTCACACAACAGCTGGAGATCAGCCTGGCCAAGAAGGATCAGCAGCTGGCGGCCAAGGATGCTAGAATCGGAGATCTGGAGGCTGCGGTGGCCACAACGGAACAGCCTGGGGCTTCAGCAAGTGTATTCAGGGCTAAGACCGCTGCGACCCCGCGAGACTCGACGGGCGCAGAGCACTCCGAGTCTACATCGTCGTCGCCCAACCAGGTCTCCGACGACTCGGCCGACGCAGAGGAGACCCTGAGCACCAGCTTGGTTTGAGCACAAGCCTGAGCGGCATCGCGCACGTGCCCTCGTCGGAGGACAATGCAGAGCACGGTGACAGCCCAATTGATGGACGTTGGAACATTCCCTTCGATGGCTCCTTTGACGAAGAACTGACTGCCAAGTCGCCGCCGCGCAAGGCACCAGGTCAAGAGAATGCGTTGAAGGAAGTTGGAGGGTTCGTCCCAGTCAACAAGGAAGGGCGTAGGCAGTCTTCTGGTGGCGTTGGCGCCAGTCCAGTGAGACCTGTGCCAAGGAACATCGCTTCTCCCTTTGGACTGTCAATTAGGAGAAGTCTGCTGCCGGAGGTGTCTAAGGGCAAGGAGAACGTCAGCCCCACGAGGACTGACTCTCCGAGCCTCGCGCTTCGTGAGATTCGGTGACGGAATGTGCGGAAGCTGCATCAATGCAGGAAGGAACCAGGTAGCCCATTCGTCTTTTAGGAATGCATCTACGAACGTCGAGCTTAAATTGTGCTCGCCCCCGTCTCACACTGAGCGGAGAGTAGACTAACAATTAGAGATCGCAGTCTGAATGTGCAGATTTACAGCCTTCGGTACAGTCATGATCATCCCTCGCTCACTTCAAGCCTCCTCACCTCCCTTTCGTTCGCTTCGTCTGCCTTCCTTGATGTTTGCCAGTCTTCAATCAGACGATTTGTTGCAATCCCCGCCTCCCTCCCATTCATGCCCCCGCCCAACACGACCGTGCTCGCGCCTGCG
Source organism: Thalassiosira profunda (assembly GCA_036939355.1). NCBI lineage: Eukaryota > Bacillariophyta > Thalassiosirophyceae > Thalassiosirales > Thalassiosiraceae > Thalassiosira > Thalassiosira profunda. Next base: position 5,516 of record JALLAP010000869.1, on the reverse strand, counting down.
CGTCGCCGCTCCGCCTGCTCCTCGTCCCACAACACTTTTCCGTAGCTCTCCTCGGGCGTACGATAAAGCACCTCCTCGCTCAAATGGGTGGTGGCGGCAGTCAGTATCAGCTCCGATAGCGGAGGCTGGGATGCCTGCACGGCATTCGGGTTCTGTTTCCTCTCCCGGTCCATCTTCTTCGGCAGTCCGGCGATCTCGTCCAAGGCGATGCGATACCGCTTCGCTTTCGGCTCTCCGGCGAAGATGTGCGAGACGGCCTTCGTGACGAAGCGGCGGATCTTGACCGGGTCCCACTGCTCCTCCTCGTAGTCCGCGTGCCTCCCGTAGGCCTCGAGCAGCTCCATCCTGTTCTTTGGCCTCGTCGATCGAAGTAGGTCGGGGTAGAGCACCTCGTCCGCCATGGCGAACGCCCAGGGGTTGGCCACGAACCCCCGTCCGACCATGACGCCGTCCAATTCACCGCACTCGTCCAGTTCCCGCTTGACCCCCGACAGCGTGTCCACCCCCCCGTTGAGTGATATGTTGAGCTCCGGAAACTCTTGCGCCAACCGCTGCACGTGTTGGTATCGCAGGGGGGGNCCCGTTGAGTGATATGTTGAGCTCCGGAAACTCTTGCGCCAACCGCTGCACGTGTTGGTATCGCAGGGGGGGCACCTTGCGATTGTCCGACGGGCTGTAGTTCTTTCCCAGCACGGCGATTCGAGCGTGCACCTGAAAGTCCGTCACGACCCCGTCGCTCGCCACCGTTTCGACGAATTGCTTCAGCTTTTGGTATTCTTCCTCCTCACTCCTAGCGAGGTATTCCTTCGACGTAAATGCGTATCCCTCGTCCGTGCCGATGCGGCATTTGACGGTGATGGGCATCGTGCCTGCTGCCCCCTCGTGCATGGACGTGGTCAGTCGTCGCACGAGATCGGCATCTTCCATGAGGGCGGCGCCGAAGCATCCCTTTCCGGCCACCTTGGGGCTGGGACACCCGCAATTGAGGTTGATGGCCGAGTAGTCGCAAAATATTGGCGTCTGCGGGCTGCTTTGTTGCTGTGTTTGCTGTTGTTGCAGTTGATTGAATTCGTGCACCGTCCTGGCCGCAAGGAAGACTTGCTCGGGGTCCGATCCTCCCAGTTGCAGCACCGACGCACCCTCGGGATTGTGCCCCTGTCCGAGGAATCGCAGTAAATACGACGGGTCGAAGCTGTCGATGTCCAACAGCGAAGCTGAATTGCGAGCATTCTCCACCGACAGATTGTCTCCGTCCCCGTTCACCGAGGGAGAGAGGGCGTGCCCCCGCTCGTGTGCGATAGCGTTTGCCGCCACCATTTCCGTGTACAGCAGCGTTTTGTCCGAGATCAGCCGAATCAAATGGCGGAAGTGGCGGTCAGTATACTCCATCATGGGCGCGAGGGAGAGCTTGGAGTTGTCCCGCACGACATTCGATCGATGTTGCAATTCGTCGTTGGTGTTTGCGGTGTCGGCACGTGATGGGCTCGTTGTGGAAGACAGGGCCATCGTTTTGCTCACGCCCCCACTCTTGCACAGCGCCCCATTTATTGAGTTGTCGCGACGAAATGACGGAGTGAAGGCCGCCGCGAACCTTGGCCGAGACGAGGCCATCGCGGAACAAAAGGACATGACGCAGAGTGCACCCAAAAGGACGGCCCGTCGTCGATAGATGTCACGGGCGTCTGAGGATTTTAATCGGCGGCGGTGCATCGTCGCCGCCCTCCCACTCCACTAAGGTATATATGGGGGTAATCAGGGCCTGCTGAGCGTCGTCGCCGGCAGAGGGGTCGAGGCGGCACCAGGGGACGCCAGTGTTGTTGTTGTGTTGGTTGTGGTGGTGCGGGTGGAGGTTGTTGAAATGAGTGGCGCCGCGTACTTACGAGTGTACGCATACGACAAGGACATTGACTTCCTTCTCGTTGAGCCAGAAAGTGTGCTGTTGAATGAAGTCGGTTTATTTCTTTGCAGCTGTATTTCAGCTCGACGTGTGCACGTGGTTGCAATTGCGGGGAGGGGGGAAGCTGTTTATGCAGTCGGTCTATTTCTTTGCAGCTGTGATTTCAGCTGGTCGAAAGCCGAGCGACTTTTGCAGAGCCATTTCCCTCGCCAGGATTCCCGTTTCGGGAGCGTACACGAACTTGAGCCTCTTCTTCGCTTCGTCGATCAAGTATCGTCCCGCGCCTTTCACGTCCACGAGATAGGGCGCGGCCGCCGAGATGAAATCGAACTCCGGGTCCAAACCTTTGCCCACGCCGTCCATTTGAGAGATGGCACGGGCGACAAATGCGTATTCGCTCTGAAGCGTGAAATATCCCATGATCTCGGCATCCTTCACCTCTTCAGTCTCGGTTGTGTTGGACGATTTGGCGGCTTGTTCGATCCTCGCCTCCAATTCGGCTGCGGTATCAGCACTGGCAGCAGAGCGTTTATACTTGCCCATTCGCGGTTTCCGCTTCTTCACCTTGAGCTTTCCAGTGTCGTAGTTCTGCTGGCACTTTGCTTCGACCTTTGCCAAGTCAGCGCCATCTTTTAGAACGCCCATGCGGGTGAATGCCGACACCGAGTTCTTCGCATCGGAGTCGATAATACTCTCAATGACCTCCAAGATCCCGCCTGCTTGGTCGTCCGACAGAGAACAGGCTTGTCCAAAGTCGTAAAACACCATTCGAGGCGCCCTATCGTCCTCAAACACTTCGATGCCTAAGTTGCCGGGATGAGGGTCCGTCGAGAAAAATTTGTTGACGCAGAACTGCCTCAGGTAGGAATGCGCCAGCGCCTCGGCCAGGTACTCTCTATCCTCGTAGGTGACGCCCGCCTCGTTCAGCTTTGCATTGTCGTTCACTTTGATAGATGGCACATACTCCATCACCAGAAATTCCTCGGAAGACAAGTCGCCATACGTGTACGGCGTTCGCAGCCACTCGGCGGCACTCTCCAACGGCTTGCCATCGAGGCCCTTCGCCGTGCAATCGACGGCCACTCCCCCGAGGCCAACCCCGAAATCGTTGGCGAATTCAATGGCATTCTCTGCTTCGTCTCGGTAATCAATCTCTCTGTACAAAATCTCCTCCGCGTCATTGAAGATACCCTCCCAACTTTGCTCGATCCCTCCTACCTGCCCTGCCTTGCCAAACGAGTCGACGACCTTCGCAATCTTCTTCATCAACGCCAGATCCTGGTCGTAGATTTTACGCAAGCCGGGCCTTTGGATTTTGATGGCCACCCGTTCTCCCGTACTGCGCAACCGCGCCTTGTGCACTTGGCCCAGAGATGCCGCTGCCAATGGCCGGTCGTCAAAGTCCGTGAACGTTTGGTGGAAGCCCTTCTTGCCCCCCGGCGCCGCCGCGTATACCAATTTCCACGCCTCCGCTCCGGATCGGGCGGGGACCCGGTCCTGCAATCTCTCCATCGCGACGATCCACTCGTCGGAGAAGAGGTTCTCCCGGCACGATAGGATTTGGCCAATCTTGATGTACAACGGTCCGAGGCGCAGGAGGCCGTCGGCAAACAGCTGCCCTCCCTTTTTGCGCAGACGGTGCGGCAAGGACTCTTCGTAGTGCTCTTTGCTGTCGTACGAACCGACGACGGTCTTTCCCGTGAGCTTCTCAATGATCAGAGGAGCTAACGCGTACGGAGTCAGCCGCATCATCAAGACGCTCAGCGCCATCCCTCGCGCGGCCGGTTTGTCCGCGTACCGTCCCCATTCCGACGTGGCGTCGATCTTCTGCCTCTGGTGCGCCAGTATGCTCTCGACGACGTTGACCAAGGCTACAATGGCCAGTCCAGCGCTGAGAATCGTTTTGATCTTTTGCTTGTTCAGGGTGCGAAAGTAGGCCAGCGTGGCAAGCGCCGAGGATTGCAGGAAGGAGAGGATGCGCCGCTTCCCCGTTGCCATGGATGGTCGGAATCGCGGCACCTCTGCGGCAGAGGACGCCGCCCACGCCAGAGTGGGGACGATTGACAGTCGCCTCAGGAGAAGAAACGACAGTGCCGAAATGGTCCGGAGCAGGGCCGGCCCTCTCGTTTGGGATGCAGGCCGTTTGGGAAACAACGTCGAAGATGGCGAGGCATAGCAATCGTGTGCGCCGATCACGTGAGATACCCCGCTTGACAGTCTTTGGCGCAGCCCTCTTTTCAATGTATGCGGCCCCTCATTGCAATTAACATCCGCGGCCATGGTTAGATGGCGTATCCTCGAAGAGGAGGTGCTAAGGTGCCCATAGGCTTGAGACAGAGGTCGGTGCACCCGACTCGGCGGCGCCAATGCCAACGCGGCAACTCGAGAGCCGAGAAGGCCAGAAAGGCAGCATAAAAGTAGGACCACCAGGCCCATTGTCGACGGCCTGGCGACAGGTGACCTAGTCGCCGCGGCACCGGCCATGGTTGGGCCGTCGGCAGCGTTGGAAGCCGGGGTGGGGGTGTTGGTTGTGTGTGTCTGTGTGGTGTGTGAGTGTGTGGGCACCACAAGTTCTAACCGAAACAACAGCTGCTGCAACCCGAAGGGGCCCAGTACAAGGCGAGCACGCGTCCGGCCGCGCACACAAAGAACAGAACTGATGGCGAGGCGCCGCGGCGGCGGCAGTGCACTCAAACGGAGGCCGAGCAACCCAAGGTCTACTCCTAGCGTCAGCACTGCTTAGTGCGCGGCTGCCAGCGGCGCAGCGGCGGCGACCTTAGGTCCGATGGACGAGATCACGGACCAGGCCGGCGGGCTCTCCCTGACAGCAAAGGCATGGACCCCGGGACAGGGCTTCGCGCCGACGCCCAAGGCGGCCGCTGCCCCCAAAACATCACATGCGACGAGGCAGGTCAGCTCCACTAGTGCCGAGGGCGCGGGGAGCGCCGGAGGCGGCTGGAATAGCGCCGCGGCGGGCGGGTCGTCGTGGGGAGGTGAGTGCACATCACATGCACCGACTTGCAAAAAAATGTTCCTCGGATGAGCCTGATGGCCGCGTTGCAATTTGTTGATGCGTCGATATAGATGCACCCTCGCGAGCCGTCGATGTCAATGGAACCCACTACTTTGGCAGCGGCGCCTCGGCGTCGTGGGATGCCTCCCGCCACCACCCCCACGCAGCCCAATCCGGCACCGATAATGCCTCGCGCACCAACACGACAATTCCCTCTCAAAATCACCAGCACAGAACCCAACGGTCCACGCTGAGCAATACGCTGTCGCTGCCCCCGGAGGAATACCACCACTACCGCGAACTGTCCCTCCAATGTGCACAGGAAATGGATCCAAATGACCCACGGCACAAGGCTGTGCCCCCGACGTTCTGCCGCGCCTACTGTCTCGACGCTCGGCACGAGAACGACACGGGCAACACCATCACGCAACAACGATCCTCGTTTGGATATCCCACGTCGGTGTTTCGGGTCACCTCGACCACGGACGGAAACCTGTACTGCCTGCGGCGCATCGACTCAGTGCGGTGCGTGTCCCACAAGATCGCACAAACGGTGATGCATCAGTGGATGTCGATTTCTTCTGGCAGGGATGGGCACATGCCCAG
>JALLAP010000868.1:0-13901 GCA_036939355.1 Thalassiosira profunda | reverse complement strand
AGTTCTTTCGCGCTTGCCTCACTTCTTCCTCGTAGGTGCAGCGAAGCGCAACTCCAAGGCATGCGTCACTGACTGGCGGCTGTCCCCGGAACGCGTACTCTTTGGTGGGCACTGTCTGATCATACGACATTTCTTTACAGTCTGGATGTTCTTCCAGCAGTCGGCTCAGGCTAATGTGGCTGTCGTAGCCATCGCAGTTGGAAAAGAAGGGCAGGTACGGCAGCGCGAGAAAGTCGTCCGGCCACCACGAGTGTTCTTCGCGGACAGTGCGAATTGGATCGCTCGTCGGGCGCATTGGCGACGACGCTCTACCTTCGTCTGAGTTGGTCTCGTTATCAAAGAAGCGCTGGTCGCCAATGGAGATGTTGCTCGGTCGATCTACCAAGAAGCGAGATTCGATCTCCTTGACGTCCCTCTCCGTGATGCGGGTTGGCAAGTTCAGCGGCAGGTCGAGGTTCTCCCTGTCAAAGTTGGCTTCTTCGATGACCGCCAGCCACGTCGCCTGCTCGTGATCCTCCGAGAACCGTTCAGGCGAATGGACGCGCAGAAGCGACTTGTCCCTGGGAGCAAAGTTATCGCTAAACTCGGCATAGTACGCTCCGTGGATGAGCTCCACCACGACGGTCAACTCGACCTTGGCCAGAGCGCTGATTGTCAACTGAATTCGCTGGTGCTTGTCGTCGGGATAACCAGAGACGTGTGCGTTGGTCTCGAAGAAGGCGGGCATGGGGTGGCGACGGCACTCGCAGCACCCAGGAGTCGACAGCCACGTTTGGCTGACTTCGGGCTTGTGCTCGTTGTGCAATGCAATTTTGGCTGCGTCTGCACGGCCGTGGAATGGCGCTTGCCACTCGTTGAAGAGATCAAGCGGGCAGTCGTGTGTTAAGTCCTCCTGCAAGCTAGCATTGAGGAGAAGCTGCCCCTTGGGCTCATCTCGCGGTGGGAGGTAGCCGTGCTCCAACTCGAAGACGCTTTGAAGCTTGTCCCTTAGAATCGTCTCAATGAGCGGGTCGTCAGCGCAAATGGAGGCATTTTGGCACGAAGCCACACCTCGCAGCTCCGGGGCATCCGAGCAGCAAATCTTATCCCGCCACCGCGAGTAGGCTTGCCATCGCTGGACGTCGGAGCAGTCGTAGATGGGAGAGAGGGTGCCATCGTCCAGCGTGTCCTGGCACAGCCGGCGGAACGAGAGGAAATTCCACGAAGAATCCGAGCAAAAGTAAGGACGCGAGAGGCATTTCTCCAAATCTGGCTCAGAAAAGAGCATGTAGTCGCCGGTGACGTTTCCTTCCTCGCAGGTTGTCACATCTTCTTGCGATCCGTCGGCGCGGAGGCAGACCATTTTCCTGTGGTCTTTCAAGCACTGGTTGAGTATCTCGACCTGTCGGTCTGTGGGTGGATAGCTGCAGCTCTCGCCGTCTCCAGCTTTGTTGCACTGGTAGCGCAAGGGACAGGGCTTGCATCCATCGTAGATCGAAACCACATAGTCCTCTCCGTACGTAAGGTTTGTTGGCAATTCGGATTGGTCGACGGTCAGGATCGCGACGTCGAACGGTTCCAAGCGAAGGGTGGCCGACTCGTCGACGGTGCCTTCCTCCGTCGATGGCACCTCCACTGTCGCGTTGTCGAGTGGTGGCAAGAGCGAAATGCGATGCAGCACTTCCTTTTTCGTCGACTTGCAGTCTGCCATGCTCGTCGCGCCTTCGTCGGACGAGGTCCCGTTGGGGCACTTGAGCAGATCGGCACAGCTGCACCAATCGAGAGACACAAAGTCGAACTCCTGCGAGTACGTGTCGTTTCCAACACCCAAGCCAAGCTCGATTGACATGAACGATGCCTCGTTGGTAGCCTCCGGGTACACGAAATCCTCCAGCCGCTGCCCAAACTGCTCAATGAGCTGGATCGAGGTGTGCAGGTCGAAAATGAACGGATCAATGCCTGTCCGATTGCCACTCGCTGCTTGCTCCCGCTCGCTGCTGTATTCCGCCTGGACCTCACGCTTGAGCTCGGAATAGCTCTCAAAGACTTTCGTTTCGGCGCTCGTGAACCGGAAGGGCAATCCATCGTTGGCACTCAACATTAGATAGCCGCTCGCATGTGGAAGCAAGGGCGAGGCATCTGGCAGCTCGTCTTCGTCCGGAAGTCTCCCTTGGCGCAGCGTGAGAACATCGTCTGCCTCAGCAAAGTTGCACACGTTGCCTTCCCCATACGACAAACCAAAGATTTCCATCGCCGGATCCGTTGCCACGGCCGAATCATGGTCAAGGTGGATGCGGTAAGGATACCAAAAGTCTCGCTTCCCGCGGCCCACCAACGGCACAGTGGGATCGCCCAGGCCCAAATCATCCAGAGGCTCGATCGAGGTGCACAGCCAGAAACGATACACGCTGGCCAGGGTCAAGAACTGAGACGCACAATTGCACTCCTTGCGCCGGTGCGCATCGCGAACGAGCGCGGCTTTGTTGTCCCTCGCACACTTTTCAGCAAAAGGCAGAGCCTCGCTTGTGACAATGGGCCATTCGCTCTCATCGGCCAGATATTCGAGGTAGTTGGGATTCGATCGTTCGCTCATCTCGGCTTGGTATCGGGTCTTCAGGCTTGGAAGCGCTGCGGCACTGCAGTCTTGAACGTGCTCGTCGAGCAGCGCAAACGCGTCGCCGCCCTGATACTGGATATTGCTGGGCCGGTCTGCAGGCGTGTTGCCAAGCATGCGAAGCATGCCGTCGTTCGCCAGAGCGCCAACAAAAGGATCTGAAGTACCAGTTGGGCAGAAATAGTCGCGCGGACATTGTCCCTGGCTCGGCCGCCCAAGATCATCACTTCCGCACCAATGGCCCTCTTTGCACAGTGTCTTCAGCTGGCTTCCCGGCGCTCGGAGATCCGTGTCTGGCGTCGTGGCAAAATCGCACTCATAACCTGCAGGGCACAGATAATCCAGCGAAGTGGCAAGCGAAGTGCCTTCATCGCAGACAAAGCCTGCGTCGCAAGGCTTGGCCTGCGGTGGGGCCAGGCCCCCTTCGGCGCAGATGATATCGGCCTCGCACGTGCCGTGGTAGAACTGATCGTGGGCCCAATAGACGGCTCTCGGCTCGAACGCTCGAATGTTGCAGCACTCGCCCTTGGCGTGAACTTCGAACGTGTCGTCAATGTAGCAGCCCAGCTCCAAATCAAAGATGGGACACTTCTCGATGTCGTAACCGCCCTCGTAATCGTGCGTTGGATCCGTGTACACAATTCGTCTCTCGTCCTCCATTACGAGCGACGAGTTCATGAGCATCATGCCCTTGGTGCAGTTAAAGGCTGGGTCGAAGACTCGCGCTTTCGGGAGGTCGATGTAGCCGTTGCCCTCTCCACGGAAGTAGTTGAAGCTGAACTCGTACCCCTCCGGCGGCGCGGTGGCGAAGATTTGGTTGTTGAGCAGAGCAATCCCGTATCCCTGGTGCGGATGGCCTGTTTGGATGTCATACTGCGGGCCGTAATAGTCCGCCATTCGCTGGTACACCAAGCTTCCGTGCGGCTGGGAGTTTTTGTAGCACCTGGCCACGCGTTGGTATTTCAGCGAGCTTGGGTCGGCCTCGCGGAAGTGAGGGCCGCGTCCCAAAATGTCAATGTAAGGAGGCACCAGCTCGCCGTAGAAGTACTCGGGAGTTGGAGACTTCTTGGCATTCGAGTTGAGGGCGAGGCACTCGTCCATCGAAAAAGGCGGAGGCCGCGCATCAATGGGGAACTCGTACTCAAACGCCGGCATTCCTTTGAAGTCTCTCACAATCGGCTCGTAGGGAGTTGGGAGGTCCGCGTAGCTGCAGGGGTTCGTCATGCCCTCGAGTGGGCACACCACGCCCGTCGGGCATCTGTTGCACTCGCCCTTCTCGCGCAGGCCCCAATTCTTTGACCAGGTGCCTTGCGGACAGGGGACACAGGTGTGGCCGCTCTCGTCAGTGGTGGCGCGGTACGTGCCCGGTCCGCACTCTTCCGCCTCGAACAGGCCCTCAAACGAGCAAGACGTCCCCGGCGGACATTCGTAGCACTTATCAGTTTGTATGGTCGGCGCGTAGAACCCAGGCAGGCACGCAGTGGACTCAATGGTGCCCGGGTGCTCGGCGTGAAATCCTTTTGGCGTGGGGCGCGGGTTGGCAGTTCCCTTGGGGCATTGGAACGAGGGCGGACACGCCCCTGAGCCCTTTGCACTGGTCGATGCCGCTTCGCAAAAGAAGGCCGCGGCACACGGCTGCGCGTAGCCAGCCACGCCCTCTTGCACTTCGTTGGAACCTGTTCCGGCAAAGCAAAAGGTGCCCGGGGTACAGGCATACGGCCGGAGAGTGGTGTCGTTTCGGAATGGGTCGGACGTCTTGGTTCCATTGTGGCAGTAGCTGAGAGAACCCACAGTGAGGACAGACTGGCACAGGAACAAATCACGTGGCGAAAAGAGAACTTACAATCCGGCCGGGCATCGGATGTTCATGGCGGTCAACCCTTTCCTGGAGCACACATAGCCTGTTCACGAGAGAGAGGGTATGTGATATTTATTTCACTCTGCGCCAGCTCCCAAACAACACACACAACAACAACTTACCAGCAGGGCAAATGACTGGGTCCAAGAGGCCGTATGATGGACAATAGTAGCCTAAACAAGAGAAGAGCAATCAATGTCAGACGATGCGCACCATGGAGAGAGTTGGTTTGGAGAACAAACGTACCTATCGGACACTCCGAACACTTCTCTTGCCCGATCATAAAGTTGAAGGTCCCCGGTTCACACGGAAGAGGGTCGGTCATATCATTGCGTGGGCACCTTGTGCCCGGTCCACACGGCTTTTTCTTTCCGTGCCGACAGAAATGGCCAGGGCTGCAAGTCCGAGCGGTGGGCGAAATGTCTGGGCTACAATTTGTGCCCTCTCGACATCTGGGCCTCCGCAGGTCAAAGCCCGTCGAGGTGTAGTCGAAGGATTTGTCAATCACCTGGAAGTTGTCTGAATCGAGGTAGTCGATGCACGAATTGTCGAGGCAGAATCTCCCCCGGATGGGCGCAACGGAAGCGTCCTCGTCCAGAGGCATCAAGTGTCGCTCGGCCCAGATTTGCGCGGGGTACTCGGACGCTTGCAGCCCAAAGTCGTCCGTCGAGTTGTCNCAAGTGTCTCTCGGCCCAGATTTGCGCGGGGTACTCGGACGCTTGCAGCCCAAAGTCGTCCGTCGAGTTGTCGAAGCAAGTCTCCGTCCCAAAATCGAAGCTCTTCAGGCACGCCGTCGACAGTGTCGCCGTTCCGCGGTCGCAAATATAGTTGGTCGGACACGGCTTGGCCCGGTCCATGCCTCGCTCGTCGCACACGTAGTGTTCGGGGCATATTCGCGGCACCGTCATGCCAAACTCGCTGCAATGGTAGCCCCGTGGACACTCGATGCAGCTGTCCTGGCCAGGGAGGGGCTGGTACGTGCCCGGATTGCAGAGGGTGAAGTTCGATCCGGTCAGACCATTGCACCAGGCGCCCCGCGGACAGCTGAGGAGGGTATCCTTGCCCTCCGTTCCAGCTTGGTAGGTGCCATCCGGCAAGGACGAAGTGTAAATGAAATCGCCAAAGAAGACGTAGTCCTCTGCGTTGTTGGACACAAGCAGAGGAACGGGTTTCTCTTTGGCCGAGTTCAGGTAGTCATCTGAAAAAAGTGGCGGCGAGAAACAAAGGACGGCGCCTCGCGTCAAGAAGTGGGCCGTCATCGGCTTGCGGCCAAAACGACAAGTCAACTGTGTGTTGTTGACTGGCGGCACGCGGTTGTGTGAGTCGCAAGCGCGACAAAATCTTCATGCAGTGAAAAGCCGCTTACCAAAATGCGACCCGCTGATGTAGACGGGGGTGCCTCCATGACTCGGCCCTCCCTTCCTTGAGATGCGCGACGCTTCAATGTCCTGCAGATACAAGAACTCCGTCCCGCTGGAGGTAAAGTCTTGCCCGTTGTTCGAGACCTCGAACGGGACCAGCCTTCCTCGCATTTCCTGCGGGTAGTAGCCTTCCATTTGCACGTCTACCAGATCACTGATTTCGATGGGCGGCGACGAACAGGAGATTTCCGAGCTATCTATGAACGTGGCTGGGACTACCCGCGACCCAAATCTGCACTGCAATTGCGTCGTGTTGACAAAATTCTCCCCAGAGACCCTCACGTTGGTTCCTGCCCGCTTCGCAGGCCCAGAGATTGGGCTGATTTGGTGGACACTGCAGGCGTGATAGAAGCGGAACACGTGCCCAGAAGACGTGAAATCCTGGCCGTTTTGCGTCACTTCGAGCGAATACGCTCCGGAGGCATGCGCTGGAGCAGTGCAGCTGATTTGGGTCGGGCTGTGAAACGCTCCAGGAACGACCACCCGGCCAAACCTGCAGAACAGCCCCTCGTTCGAGAAGAAAGGGCCCCCCAATACGTCCACCGTTGCGTTTCCACTAACGGGCGCGGAAGCCGGGAGAACGCCAGAAACCTCAATTTCCTCGTGGTAGCGAAAGAGCTCGCCTCTGGCTTGCAAGGTCCCTCCCAGCGTCGACAAATCTTGCGTCGGAACCACGGCCACGTGCACCCACTGCGCCTTGAGCGACGGTGGACTTTGGCACGTGATTTCCGCGATGGCTGCTTCTTCCAATGGCACCAATGAGCTGGAGCCTTGTGGAGGAGTGTACTTGGTGATGGACACGAGTTCGATCATCCCAGACCTTGATCCATCTCCAAGGGACGCGCCAATGCCCCAAAACAGACAGAACCGAGCCGCCTTTCGCGAAAAGTTGCTGCCGGTAACGCGCAGGGTTGTGCCTCCCGCGATGCTGCCGTGGGTTGGTGCAATGCTTTGTACAAGGGGAACGGGCTCGTACTCGAAGAGAGGGTTGTTGTCCGAATAGTCGTGTCCTCCGTTCAGTGACACTGCGACTTCCACGATTCCGCCGTGGTTCAAGTCGGTGCCTTTGGTCACCTCGATCACAGAGCCGCTGTAGTCCTGAGAATAGGCGGCATCTCTCGTCGGGGTTCCATGGAGATGATTCTGGTTTAGGCGTAGCATTGGTATGTCGCCCGAATAGGCTGTGGAGCGGAAGGGCGGCTCGACGAGGGTGGACGAGGAGAACTCGCTCTGCACAAAGTGGACGTGGAAATTGCGATCGAACCCGACGATGCCCGATTGCACGTCCACCTTGTATTCCCCAAAACGCTCGCTCTCGGTCACCACCACTTTCACTTCGTCGACCAACTCGAGTCGTTGCAACGCCGTCTCGACTTCCATTGCAGTGGCAAAGGCGGCGTTGATGGGCTCAGTGACGCGCCGGCACGCCCTGCAGCTGTCTCTGTCTGTGGGATATTCGAGCGTGAAATGGCCTCCCAGCTGCGAGGATGTGGAAGGCGCGTGCTCGACGGCGACTCTCAATTCGCCAGTGTCGAACTTGGCCGACAAACGCCCTTCGAGTGGGTAGCCCTTGATGTCCAGAAAAAAGTAGTCATCTTCGTATCTCTCCACGACGAGGCTTTTCCAACCCAGCGCTTCTATTGCTTCCATGACGTCTGCAGGAGGAGCACCGACTGATGAGAGCGTTTGCCCTTCAATCCCATCAAGTACAATGTTGAAGCTGGATGCCGCTGGTGGTGCCTCGATGCGAAACACGGCGTGAGACGTGCCTTTGCGCGTCTCAGAAATGTCAATTGTTGCATCGCTTCCAACCAACGCGGAATAGTCCGCTGTCAACAGTGGGACATCTCCAGCATTCTTCAAGCTGTCGAACGTCACGTGCCATTCAAAGGCTCCGCTTCCTGTAAGGTTGGCGTCCAGGTTGTTCGAGTTGACTTGGACTCTATCAATGCCATCCAGCTCTTCGAGGGCCGCCTTGACTTCTTCGTTGGTGGCGTTGTGAGAAATGGGTCTGGTGGATTGGACACTGTTGTCGTCCGAGAAGGTCAACATAAACTCGCCACCCAGTCGTTTCGTCCCTTCCTGCTCCAGGACACATGCAACCGAGGCGTTGGCGCCCCTCAATTTCACTGCGCCTCCCCCAGCGCTCACCACGTGCAACGTTTCTCCACCAAACGTCTCGCTCTTTGGGAGTACGAATTGCCATTTGTACGCTTGGTTATGCAGAGGGCCAGTGCGATTGACGTAGAATCCCTCGGGAAACAACCCTTCCAATGCCTCTTCCATTCCAGCCGCCGTTTCGTTGAAGTGAATCCACCGCGTGTGCCTCGTCAGGGGGTACTCAATCGAGCCCCCCGGCGCCACGAGGCGAAAGCCTCGCCCGAGCTCGTCGTCCGAGAGGTCCGAGTCGCCAAATGTCTGGCACGTGTGAATTTCATTGACATAATCGTCCACCTTTGCAGAAATCGTTTGGATCTCCGGATTGGCGGCCATTGTGAAAACGCTCACTCGTTGCACTTCGTTGATCCAACCAAGATTGGGCGAGAGGCAAGATATCTCGCGAGCGTCGTGGTAGATTGCCTCCACGGTCTTCTCTCCAAAGCGGCACACGATTTCGCCAGGGTTTTGGAAAGGGCCGCCGCGAACGGCAACTTGCGTGCCCCCAATGACCAAGCCCGACGAGGGATGGATGGACGAGATAGAAAACGTTTCGTCGTAGCGAAAGACCACCGTCACCCCCGAAAAGACGTTCGACTGACCAATGACAGAAATGTCCACCTCCACAGCGGATGCGTAGTCGTTCGCCGATCGTGGAGGAGACTCGCAAACCACATAGTCGCCATCCGAGCCCACTTCGGTGGCTTCTGAAATGTGGGTCCCGAACTTACAAAGGGCGCGCTGTGCAGCGTCCACAACGGGACCATGAGTAACGCCTCTGACATAGACGCGCGTGCCTCCCGCTGTGGGGCCGTGATTTGGCTCCAAAAGCAGTGCCTCTCGCTCCTGTTTGGCGAGGTAGACAAAGACCTCCGTCGCCGAGACATCGTGCCCGCCATTGCTGGACACTTGAAAAGGGACTGCGGCGCCGTGCGTACTTTCGATGGCCGGGCTGTCGCACGAAATCTGATTCGGCCCCGTCACGGTGGCAGGCACGATCGTGCCGTTGAACACGCACACCGGATCCGCGTAGGGGCTCTCGAACGAAAAGGGTTCCAGCAGGGCCCCCCGTCGATCCTTCTTCCCCGCCGTTTTGTTGTAGGCCGCGGCCAGGGCCTCGAGGCTGAGATCGTCGTCGACCTCCACCAGCGGCCCCTCGTCGAAGCTGATCCAGGTCTTGGCGGGGATGTCCCCGACCGGATCGGTGTAGATGATGGTCGCCGTCGCGCCGTTGATGGCATTGGGGATGATAAGAGGGGGCGGGGCGGTGGATGGCGAGGGGTTCCCGGGGTCGCCCCCATCATCCGCGGATGAGCCCAGACTCGACCCGAGGAGAAGGAGGAAGGCGGCGACGAGGCGCCACCTCATCGTCGCCTCTGCTCCTGCCGGCCAATTACTTCATTAGCGCGCTCGGTATGAGGAGGGGCGTGCCGTCATCACCACGCGGTCATGCTTTTCAAAAATTCCACCTCATTTTTTGAATTTGCCAAAAATGATACATGAACACGCTCATTTTTCCATCTCCTGCTCCAGCCGACGGAATCGAGCGGTGGCGAGGCGGAGTCCACCCCCCGTTGATGGGCGAGGTAGGAGAGGGACGCTGGTGACACATCACCTCACATCCGACTTCTGACTTCGTCAAACGACGCAGGTCAAGTGGCCAGTCCGCCGGGAGGCCACCGCCGACCATTGCAAGTCTGACACCGACAATTAGGTGGCAGCATCGAGCAGAACATGGTGGGGCGGCTGCGTCGTTGCTGAGCGTCCATCGTTGTTTGTTCGCCTTCTTGAAACTCTGGAGCAGCTTCCTCTCCCAGAGGAGATGCCACATGAAAGGGAATCAATACTAATTTTGCCGGGGAAACGAGCCTACATATCTCTACGAGACTGCCTAAGCTCGCCCCTAAACCACAACTCATAATCTCTCATACTCTCGGCCCTAACTGAAGTCCAAATCTCTCGTAGAATTAATTCCTACGTAAAAATCTAGGCCGGTGCTTAGTGAGCTAGTGATTACTTTCACAGCTCCCTTCCTCTAAGCTCATGGACTCGCGGCGTGCGTGCGCTCTACCTATCTGTAAAGAACGCGCTTTGTGCTACTTTTGGGGCTACAGAACAGCAAAACTGGCATTGTTTTCTATTTGTCCTATTTTAAGGCTGGTCCCCTTGTTTCTATTGCATCTAGCCCCTTTGAGAGATTGCTCTCCGTCCGTCGCAACTCTCACTCTCACCGACCGCCGCCACCTTGCATGGCCGCCTTCACTTTTGCCCCCTGCCCCAACAGCACCTTCTTCACCAGCCCCGCCACCGACGCGAATTGCGATTTGGCCATCAGCCGAAAGCTCCGCGGCACCAGCGTCGAAATCAGCACGCTCATCGGACTCCGCCACGGAAATCCGATGCCCGCCTTGTCCATCGGGATCTTGTTCCGTCCGTCCAACGTTATCACGTTGCCAATCTCGTCGAGCAACACCAGGGACGGGATGCCCTTCACCTTGTACTTTTCGCCCAGCGCTTGTCCGCGCGGTCCCATGGCCTCGTTGGGCGGCAAGGCGAGCCAGTTCATGTGCGTAAAATACTGGCCGAAGGAGTCGACGTCCCGGCAGCGCGAAATCCAGACGATTTCGAACTCGTTTTGTTTGCCCCGGCGGGCGTTCATTTTGTTGTAAAAGTTGACGAGGTCCGGAGTGAACTGGCGGCACGGGCCGCACCTTTCGTTTTTGGTCGGTCACAGAAGAAGAATGAGATGAACTGGCAATCAGCAAAATAAGCACTTGCGCGACGTGCCATCATCCACTCACCAATCGGCGCTGAAATACAATCCCACGACCTTCTTCCCCTCTAGCGCAGCGTTGGTGTAGTGCTGGTGGACTTGGGCCTGCGTCTCGCTGACCATTTCCAGGGAAAGCAGCGTTTCTCCCAGAAGGTCGATGTACGGGCCCGATTGCACGACGGGCGCCGCGGCCGCTTCTTCAGTCTTTGTCGCCTCGGCGTCCGTCGATGCCGGCGTCGTCTCCTCCGTGGATTGTTCCGCAGCGGTGCCCGCGTCCGTCGCTGTTGCTTCCGGCGCGGTCTCGGCGGCATCGCCCGCCGCTGCGGTCTCTTTTGCAATTGTCGCATCCGCGGCGCCCTCGATGCCCTCTGCCGCCGCGCCCTCCGGCCCCAGATCCGTCAGGTGATCGGCCGCCATCGTGTCGCCCACGACGTCGCCCAGGTCGGTGACGTCTCCCGTCGCTGCGCCCTCGGCCGCCGGTGCATCCTCTATGACTGTGGCCGTCTCCTGGCCGCACGCGCTGTAGGGACAGGCGACGAGCAGCAGTGCCAGCGCGGCGAAGAAGGCGAGGCCGCGGCCCCGTCGGAGGGCGGCGGGGGTCGATGGATCCGCCATGATGGGAGAAGAAAGTTATCTTCCTCAACTCAATCACCGGGCTTCACACACACCTCTCACTCGCCTTCTTCACTTCCACGCGGAGCAGCCTCCTGTTTGGGCCAAATAAAAAAGCGAGCGCGCGCTCACTATGTAACTTGCATGAGCGCCGCGGAGGTGACCGGCGCGATGATCGCTCGGTGGCACCTCCTCGCCCGCCGGCGGCGCGCCCATAGGACGGTCTGGCGGCACGTTGCTTCGACCAGGCTGCCAGTGGGCGCGTTCGTCGATTTAGATAGCGTCGCTCCCAACACGCATCACCCATCGGCAGTCGACAGGTTCGTGCGCCCTCTCGTGGATCTCGAGCGCCGCATCAATGGCAGTGGTGATAATGTCCCAGATCTACGGATGGAGGCATATGGCAGCCCGAGGGCGCTGCGCCGTCGCGTCCAGAACGATAACGGAACGAACGCACCACGGCTTGAGGACGGCGTTCCGTGGCCTAGATACGATCCCAAAAGCGGACTCTCCGGAGTGGACAAGAATGGCGTCCTGCGCTGCGGGGTGTGCTCATTGAAGATCGAGCTGACGAAAAAAGAGAAACGCGATCGCAACGTCACGTCGTACGGGAAGCTCAAAAAGCACCTGACCGTGCACAAAAAGGAACAGCGCGGGAGAAGGATGAAGCGGCAAGCACGGCGTCGCAAGAACCGAGGAAAGGCCGCGAGCAGCCGCACAAAAACGACGTTGAGCGAGAAGGAGTGGGAGGCGCATCGAAAGTACGAGGTGGCGGTGGCAGGTCTCAAAGAGATAAAACAACAACTGAAAGGCAAGAAGGAGACAGGGAAGGAG
Source organism: Thalassiosira profunda (assembly GCA_036939355.1). Lineage (NCBI taxonomy): Eukaryota > Bacillariophyta > Thalassiosirophyceae > Thalassiosirales > Thalassiosiraceae > Thalassiosira > Thalassiosira profunda. Next base: position 1,653 of record JALLAP010000868.1, on the reverse strand, counting down.
AATGGTGCACCGTGGAATGCTCTGTTTGCAACGCTGCGCCAAGCGGGCGTGCGGGCCAAGGCGGAAGACTACTCTCGCGAGTATCTCACTCGCGCTGCCGATCGTTGGATGGAGGAGGCCATTGCACGCAGTGGCGAATATGGCAATGAAGGTGTTGGAGAGAAGAAAGGCGTCCTCGTGTTGTGCTCCAAACACGAAGTTTTCGTGCCTTTGCTGTCGCGGGCGAGACGCCGCGGCTTCGTCGCTGTTTGTGCCACAGATGAGGCCGGTGGTGGAAATGGATTGCCAGGATGCGATGTCGTTGTTGGACCGTACGGCGAGTGGACGGTTGCATCGAGCTTGACGTTGCCAGATATCGAGGACATCGGGTACACCGTTTTGGAGGTTTCGCCCGGCCCTCTGTCTCTGCTCTCCGAATCCTCTTCGAGTGACTCTGAAATGTGCGCCATCCCAATTAGCGACGATGGATTTCACTTCATGAGCAACCGGCAGCAGGAGGCTTCAAAGTGCAATACCGACGATGCAAAATTGCAGTGGCATTTAGGTGAAATAGCGGTAGCAAGCCAGGCACCGAAAGTGGTTGTCTCCGCAGAACAATCAGCATCTGCTGGAGCACTGAGCATGATGGTGGGTGGCATTTCGCAACTGTACAACTACATGACAGCACTTGACAACAAACTGGAGTCCGGTCCGGCAAAAGAAGACACAAAGAAGACGCCTATTGGCAAACGTAATAAACTGGCTGACGAGTCTCCGGCAAAAGACGCGGAGAGTAAAAATATCGGCAGACGGCAGAAGGGCAAACGAAGACGGAGTGGCATCCAGTATGATGTCCCTAGGATCTACAAAACAATGGAGGACAGGGGTAGAAGAAGCACCAAAGAGCCTGCAAAGTGAGCAAAGAATCTCTAAGCCAACCTCCTCTGCGGGAAGCAGCAACTGTTAGATACAGTAGATTATTTCTATGCACCGACCTTAAGTAGCCCGGACCCTAATCCTAACCCTAACCTATAGGGTTAGGGTAATATTTGGGTTAGGAATAGGTTGACGCAGAGTTAGGGTTAGGGTTGGTACGTACACGATACCTTGAGGCACTTTCTTTCTCCGCTCCTCCCGCCTTGCAAAACCGAGCCACGCCCGCGAAGCCAGCAAGAAGCCGAAGCCAGCGAGGAGCTATCGTAGCACACAACTCCTCCCGCTTGTGCTTCCCTCACCCCGCGACCATGCCCGCTGCTACTGCTGCAATCCACCTTGGCGGCGCCTCAGGCGCCCCTACCGCCGACGGCGCCATCGCCGTCCAGGCGCCCGCGAAGGAATCACTGGCGGGCTGCCTCGCCCACGTGAAGGCCGGATCTCTGCAATCCATCGACATCCACCTAAAATCGTCGGAGTTGCTGAGCCACTACGATTCGTTGGCTCTGGCGTCGCTGGTCCCGGCGCTCTCGCCCAGCGGCACCCTCTCGGTGCACGTCGTGTCGGATGGGTCGGCGGAAGATAAAATGGACTCGGACGTCATCATGACATCCTTCGTGCTCGCCGGCCTCAAGACGGAATCGGAGCAGCGGGAGGGGGGCGGGGGACGCGTCTTCACCGCCCGCAAGGCGGCCGCCACGGCGCCGACGAAGCTGAACCTCGGCGCCAAGCCCAAGGTCA
>JALLAP010000867.1:0-14481 GCA_036939355.1 Thalassiosira profunda | reverse complement strand
TCCTGGCGCGAAAGGCCTTCTCCGAGGTGTTCGATCGAACTCCCGAGGAGATGGACATGCACTTGATCTATGACGTGTGCCACAACATCGCCAAGGTCGAAAGGCACGCCATTGACGGAGTCGAAAAGACGCTGCTCGTGCACCGGAAGGGAAGCACTCGCGCCTTTCCGCCCAAGCACCGGAATATACCGAAGGACTATCAGTCGATTGGCCAGCCCGTGCTCATTGGGGGCACCATGGGAACGTGCAGCTACGTCTGTGAGTTGAAGTGTTGGAAGGAAATGGCCTCTTGCTCGCTCTTCTCACCTTGCCTTCGTATTCAGTGGTGGGAACCGAGAAGGGGATGGCCCAAACGTTCGGCTCGACCTGCCACGGAGCGGGGCGGGCCCTCAGCCGCAACCAAAGCCGGAAGACGCTCGATCACAACCAGGTTCTGGAGCAGCTGCACAAGAGCGGGATATCGATTCGGGTGGCCAGTCCCAAGCTGGTCACTGAGGAGGCTCCAGAATCGTACAAGAACGTATGCGACGTTATCGACACGTGCCAGGATGCGGGGATAAGCAAGAAGGTGGTGAAGTTGCGGCCAATCGCGGTGATCAAAGGGTAATGTAAGTGCCGGCAACTTGATCAGACTCTCTGTGCCGGACAGAACAATGTAAGACGCAACACGAAAGTATCCAGCAAATTGCTCAGTAATCTGCAGTCTACAACGGGTGTACGAAGTTGAACGCTTCTCTATTGTGGGCATTACCCAGCCCGGACGCAGCATTCCAAGAGAGCCAAAGCACTCCGCTCAAAGGCTGAACGGGCACTCCACCTCCTTCCCGTTCAAATCCTCCAGCCCCTCGCCGCCGTAGCTCGTCAACGGGCCCACCTCGCACATGTCGCTGCCCACCTCGCCCGTCAACGTCGCCCCGGCCGCCGTCGCCCACTGTTTCGCCACGGCGCTGAACAGCCCCCGCGCCGTGTCGGGACTGTCGCTCGCGCTCCCGGGTGGGTTCTTCACCGGGGCGAACTCCTCCTCCCGCTTTACGTCCAATACGGCCATTTTCTTCGAGAGAGGAAACACGTCGAAGATGAAGCTCTCGAGCTTGATCCCGTTGTTGGATTCGGGCTTCACCGTTTCACCTTTTCCGGCGTCGTAGTACGGGATCTTCTTCCGGGCGATGTGGTACATGCTCCCCAGGTTGGGCACAATCACATTTTCCATAAAGTCCAGCGAATAGAAGTGATTGCAAATGTTGCCCGCGCCAAAGACTAGGCGTCCATCCGCTCCTCGTCGTTCGCTCATTTCTTTGGAAATGTCACTGTATTCCACGATGCACGGCCGTCCGCCTTTCGTCGCCACGACGCCCACCTTCTCGCCGGGACTCGTCTTCCAGAGAACCTTGTTTCCGCAATCGGCGCCCTTGTGGATGCAATACCCGACAAAGGCCGGGTCGGCCGGCTTCACGAGCGCGTTGTCGACGCCGAACGCGTGAATGTACTTGATCCCCCGGGCTTTCATGTCGGCCAAAATCCCGTGCTTCACCATGGCGGGGTAGATGCCCCCGTTGCCGTCCGGGGCCACCGCGAGCGATGCGGGCGCTTCCAAGATCATTTTTCCGTCTGGAGTTAAAGCGGGCAATGTCCCCTGCGGGAAGAACTGAACGTCGATGCCGAAGTTGTCATTCTTGGCAAAGTATTCGGTCGTCGCCGCGTGGTTCATGGGGCTCGTCATGACGTAAAACGGCACTGCGTTCGCGCCCTTTCCGGACAGCAGTCCCAGCTTCTTGATGCGCTCGGCCATGAACTGAAAGAGCGTTCGCTTCGACGGCAGTCCGATGTCGTACATGCCCTTGGGTCCGTCGTAGCCCAGCCGCGTGCCCTGGCCGCCGGCCAAGAGGAGGGCCGCCACCTCGCCGTTCGCCACGGCCTTCATCCCGGCGTCGTGCGCGTCTTTTAGAGTTGCCAGCTGGGCTGCGTCAGTGGTGGCGGTGCTGACCGCCTCCCCATCGAACGGTTCGATTGTCTCGCCATCGTCGGCGCCGCTCTTCAATTTCTCCTCCTCCTCCAGAGCGCCGTTCAGGTATCCAGCCAGCTTCTCGAGCGGCACCTCGTCGACCGACCGGAGGAAGGCGAGTTTGTCGTCCGATGAGAGATCGGCGGAGGAGAGGTGGGCGAGGACGTGGGATTGGCCCGCCGCGGCGCAGCGGGCGGTGACCGCGGCGAGGAGGGCGTCGTAGTCGGCCATGGTTGCAATTGCTGGCTGAAATGTGAGGCTCGGAGGGGCTGGAGGAGCCGAGGGTAGGGGCTGATCTTTGTTCACGAGATGTGTGCATGTTTTGTTGGGCTGAATCTTTCACTTTTTACGCAGGAACCTCTCATTTGCAATTTGCAAGGTTGAGCCCTTGAAGACGCGTGTCGCGATCTTTCCGATTGCAATCGAGCTGCGCTCGATCAACCACGTCGCCCCACACCCTCCTCTCAAGCACCTCATAATTATCTTGTGGGTGCTGAGCTCTAGTAGCTTGGGCAACGAGGCTCAGCAAGGTAAAGATGCGATGCGACGTCCATGCACCTATCATGTGATACTCTTGGCAGCTCTGCAACTGCAGCCAAGCCACGCGCTCCTGCAACCGCCGTCCAAGGCTCACGGATACACAAGGAGACGGATCCCAGCTCTCAGAAACGCGCTTGACGATCTTTACGACGATGGGTGGGACGAGGAGGCAAGCCAAGCAATATTGGACGGGCAGGGCAGCTTCTTCAGCTTAGAGTCTGCTCGCGGGGGCGACAGCAGTACGGGGAATGCGCTTACCAAAACCCTCTCGGCATTCTCGTCCAACAACGCGCTGCATTCGATCAAGGAGGGATACAGACAACGAGTGGCGGCCGATCCGGCCTTCCTATCAAAATCGTTCCTGGAGATCATACTGGCAGCCTCCACGCAGTACATGGCCGAGGTGACAAGGAGAGGGAAGGACAGGATGCTGCCCGAGATTGACTTCGTCTTCGCCGGGGTGCTGACGGCCGTGTGCGGGAAGTATTACAGCATGTGGAGGGTCGCCAGGACCATCGATGCGGATGCAGACGATGCAAATAGAGGCGACGACGAGAAGAAGAGCAACGCATCTGATGCAACAACGGACTGGAGGGCCAACATACCAACGAATGCCTTCCAGCCCACCCTCCTCGACGGCCGGACCAAGCCAAAACTCTCATCTCGCTTTCTGGCTTTCGTGTTGCCGATGCCCCAGCTCTTTCGAGCAGGGGCAATCGCTTCAACGATTGGCTACGGCCTGACGTCGTTCCTCGTCCGCCTGAGAACTTTCTTCGTGCCGCAGTACGTGGCGTCGACGGAGCCGGTGTCGGTCCCGCTGGCGGCTATATATACCGGGTTGTTCATGGCATTCGTGAGCAACATTCGCTACCAGCTGCTGCAGGGCGTGGTAGAGCCGCATCTGATTGATGGAACGTTTGAAAGAGTCGAGGCGTTGGGCAGCAAAGAAGGGACTGGAAAGATGAAGCATTTGAGGCACGCGAAGCGAGCGGTCATCGTGTTGGTGCGATGGGCAAATGGGCTGCTTGGGAGCTGGATTGCCATTGGCGGAATGAGGGCGTTTGGACTGCAAAAGCTGAAGGAGTGATGATGCCTGCACGAGTACCAACGTGAGTGACACAAGTATTATCGTCTGACGCTTTCTGCGATGAAATGATTTCATTTAGGCGAATCAATATCTATTCTATCTAGCNAAGTATTATCGTCTGACGCTTTCTGCGATGAAATGATTTCATTTAGGCGAATCAATATCTATTCTATCTAGCGGCAAAAGATGAACGTTGTGCAGGGTATGAATCGTTCTGAAGGCATCAGGTAGAGCTTCATGCAGTCCCAAGGAGGCAACCTCGGGAAAATATCTAATGAATGGAATCAAAGTCACGAGGACTCTGATCCTGCAAAGCGGGTGGTATGCTCTCGGCTCCAGCTCTGCGTGGCCGGCGCGTAGTTGTACGAGAGGGCCCTCCGTCGGGCGGTGTCGGGGTGGGCGTCTTTTAATGGGTTCGAGGATTCGAGCTGCATCAGCTCCCACTCGGCTATCAGGGCATCCAATGAAATGATAGCGGTGGGAGGTGGCGGCCTTGGAGAATTGATGTGCGGAATGTTCCTGCAAAGTGGCGACGTGGGAAAGAATGAGCGGATGTGCTGTGAAATGTATGGAATGCGCGTGCAAATGGACATTGGTGCTCACCTGGTGGCACCGCGAACGACGGCCGATCGTCCCAGCGACAAACTCCTCAGCATGGGTATACGGCGAATGGTTGGAACGAGAGGGTCGTGAGTTGGCATGCGCTCTTCTTCCTCTGGCACGACGACGCCCCGTTGGTCGGACGACAGCGCCAAATTCAGCAGATAGGACTTCCAGACGAATCCTGTGGCTAACTGGGCGTCCCTCGAAATGACTTGAGAGCTGGCTCTTGGTTTCCCTCTCTCTTCGTCTGTTCCAAAGAAGAGGGGATCTTCCCAGTACCCCGGATCGCCATAGGTGACGAAGTTGTACGTCCCATCTACGAGCGGGACCTCGGTGTCAGGGCTAATGTCGCCGCTCCCAATCGTCTTGGGCCAGGTCCACGTCATCCAAAATCGCCTCTGGCTCTCGAAGCTCCTCTGGAGCTTCTCTTCTTCCAGGGCGAGGGAGCGCATGGCCTGTTCGTCGGGCCCGGACGAAAAGTACTCGAGGACGCGATGTCGATGGGTCTGGATCCCTGTGATCAAGTTGAACGCGTCTTCGTCCAGTGGCTGGTGGCTCGTGAATGGAGGGACAGGACAGGAGGTGGAGAGCTTGACTTCTTCGGGCTGGTTTTCGTAGCTCTTCTTCGCCCGAAGCCGATGCCTCGATCGCTTGTGCCTCCGCGCTTGCTGACGAGTGCAAGGGGCGATGCTCTCGGGCTTGATGTTGAACCAAATCGAAACCGGGCGCACGCTGGCATCGGCGACGGGACCGAAGGCGATCTCTCGAGCCACGATGATGCGATCGCCCTTGTGAGCTTCGAAGCTGAGCGTGGCATGCTCCGGAGATATCTCGACAACTTGGTACCTCTGAATGTCTTGGAACGACTCCACGACCTCCAGTATGAAGAAGCTCGTCTGGAGAACGAGACAAAGCTCGCCGCAGAACACGTGAGAAGGCAGGTACATGTATTGCTGCGCTGTCCGCCGTTCTCTCATCGCCAACGCCATCGCAAGTCGATGCACGTCTGTGATCTCGGGACCCGGCGAGCTCTGGCGCCACATGGAACCTTGAGAATAGGGCTGGTTCCCGTGCGTGTTGCAGCAAAACGAGTAGAACTCCTTCCACGCCGCCTTGGTGCTCGCTTCGTCGGCTGTCCAACGCTTGCTTGGAGCAAAGCCGTAGACGGGCGAGCAGCTGTAAATGGAGCAGTACTGTTGGTGGTACAATCGGTCCACCTCCCGCCCTTTCTTGGTATTGTTCGACAGCACCTCGGCGTGAGGGAGCCACGACGGTTGCATACCAATGGCTCGAGGGTCGTGCAGCCTCGTGCATCTTTGATCGAAAGGGCTGAAAGAGGCAGGGGGGTGTAGCAAAGCGAGAGGAGTGAGTTTGGATCCGAACCATCACAGGAAAATGTCGACACTTTACTCTCCGGGTGACTCACCAAGCGCCAGTCGACACCCAGGTAAAACAGACATGGCACCGAAAGACCTCCATGTCAATCATTCCAGCCGCCTCCAGGTCCACCAACTTGTTGAACTTCAGCTCGTGCTCGCCGTGGGCATAGTTGCACTTGGCGCCAAAGACGCATCCCTTGGGAGTGTTGAAGTACCGGCAGAGCTCGGTCTTGACTTTCGCCGAGCGGAACGGGTCGCCCCGGAGGTTCTGCGGCAGAGGTCTGAGATCGTCGGGCGACGTGGGACCGGGAGATCGAGCTGCCGCCGTATGTGGAGAGCCGAGCGACCGCGATTGACCGAGGTCACTGCCACTAGAAGAGGTGTCCACACTGAGCATCATATGGGCTGCCGGCATCTGTTGGTGGGTAGTCATCTGATGAAAGGGTGCGTGGGAACGAGGAACGGTGGGAGGGCTGAACCCTCGCCCCCAGGTTCCAGGACCATGCCGGGGCGACACATTCCTTGGTGACGTGGACCATTGCGCACCAGACTCGCTCGGGAAGTTGATTGGTTGGAATCGAGGCGAGGCGCCTTGAGCGATGGGCTGTATGATTGGTGGGCCTCCGGGGTATGATTGAGGCAGCGGTCGATTGCCCGCGAAGGACGTGGACGTCGTGTATCCTGTTAATCTTGAATGGCGAGACGGCGACGATCCTCCTCGCACAATGGGTGCCTCGCCCTCGTATCTGGGCGAAACCTGTCGCTGTAGCGGCCGGTGCTGTGGTTGTGCTCTAACGTCTTCGGAACTCCTCGATGGGGAGCTTGGAGCGCCTGCGCTGGGCCGTGCAGGCGAGCCCCGGCCGTGCCCTGAGCCGGGGCTGTTCGAAGACTGCAAATAGGTTGATACAAAAGGAGAAGTTGAGTTAGCCGACAAGGCTGGTTGGCACTTGAATAGAGGCGCAATAAAAAACAACATCCACACCCATACGCTCAGCCACAAGACATATCTTATGTTCGACGCATAACAAAATGACATGCAGCAACCGAGGCACGCGCAATCGCTGCCAATACTCTCAGCTACACTCGCGGCGTCCCATTGGAAATCAAGGGCGACGGAGCGGAATCCGATAATGCAGCTCTCGTCGGCACATGAAATGTTCACAGACACTTCCAATCACACCGCTCGACGAGACGACAGAGCAAGAGTATAGCCATCGAACAATATCACCGAATCAATGGACCGTCAACACAATATTTGGCCGTCGATCCTCGGGCTCTCACCGCTCCAGAGAGCATGTTGCAAATATGAGGCAACGCCGGCGTCGAGCAAACAGCCGAAGACAATTTGCTGAGCTCTGCCGCCGCGGCAGACCCGACGCAGATTGGAGGCAAACGCCGCCGAGAGCAACCCTTCACAATGGCAATCGATGTCGGCACAAGCAGGTCCGACGGCGAGCGCCTCGAGCAGCAACAATATCTCCGTCTCCGCATGTGATGTGTTCAGGTGCACCGTCGCCACCGCGCGGCCACACCAGGGCGACACGCGCCTGCGAGTACACCCCACTTACCATTGCAAAGGCTCTACCAAAGGAACATATACCAGCACATCACATTCCTCATCGTCGGCCGATTGTTCGTGGGTCAGTCTTGGCCTTCCATCCAATATCAATCAGGAGGAATAGATAGGTGGCGCGAATTCGCGCATCCAGCGCCCGAAATGGGCCCGCCGAATCGGTCGTCGAGGTGCGAACACAGCGCCCCCACGGCTCCCGTCGCCCTCTCTCTGTTGCCGTCGCCCACGTCCTTGCGACGGCCCAGAACCCCTAAGAGATGCAACTAACGGTCACGCACGCCGATGGGGGCGGAGCCGGTTCACCATGGCCAGTTTTCGCGGTGCCCGTCAGTGTCCTCTTTGCAAGTTTTCTGGGGGGTGCTCGATGGCGCCATTTTGATTTTCATGTGCATCAGTTGAACTGATTTGGACGTCGGAGAGGAGCACCTTTAGGTTACGTAAAATCATAGTTTGAGAAATCTATCATCCCATACCTTTATTATAATTGTTACAAATAAATGACTATTGTAAAATAACTTTCGACATTTATGTTTTAATATACCCCTTATATTTTCGCAGGTGTCAATGACTCTGCGAAAGCTCCCGAGGTTCAAACGGAGATTCGAACCTGATGTGATACCAGATACCGATACGACACATGAAGCAGATGGATGTCTGCTGGGCAGTTCTGGCAGTTCATGTTGTTTGCGCGATCCGGGGCTGTGGGGGAGTGGAGGGAGGTGTCATCCTCACTGTACAATACTTAGATGGGAGGTGCAGCGGTCAATTCATTGAGTGGAAGAGTAATGCGCGAGGAAGGAAACCGCTGATTTGGCTGGGCTCGTCTATTGAAGGTTGGCTGGTCAAATGATCAAAGACCCGCATACGCCAAATTGCCATCACGAATTTGCACCGGACGTATCAACTCTTCCTTGTAACTTCGCTTCCACCAAATGACTTCGTCTCCACCGGCCCACTTTCTCAGTATAGTCCAGAGAGGGTCTGCCATTTCGTAATGATACATGTCCATTTTGGCGTAGATTGGTTTGCTTTGTCGTATGACTTCCGCGGACCCGGGATCCAGCAGTGCCAGCCACGGCCGTTCGTCGCTTTCATCTTCATTGAGCATCTTTTGCAATAACGGATACATCCAGCGTTCTCTCCGCTGCAGCATCGACTGATGTGGAGGAAACCCGATGAACCAAATGTTCCATGCGAGTCGGTAATGATAGGGAGCACAGAAGCAAGGCCTCCGCTTCGTATCTCCCGGTTTGCAAGGCAGTTCCAACTCGGTCCAGTTCTGGCCATCGTTGCTCACTGATATAATGGGTTCGTACCGAGCTTCCCCTACGCTTCCAAATGCACCGTAGGTATTGACAAGTTTGAAGGACGAGAAGCTCGCGTTCATGACCTGGTGCTTTCCTCCAATTTGCAATAGATTCGTGACCACCGGATACGACAGCGTTCCAATCAAAATCAACAGGCAGAAATCGATGAGCAATCTCGTTGTTTTGTAACATCTGCCCACCCTTTCAGCACGAGCTGGCGATCCTATCCGACGTTTTCGGTACACAGAACTCCGGAGCCACTTTGGAAAGCAAGCATCGTCGAGGCATGCCAGTGCAGGAACGATCGTAATGTGGTTTAGGAACGCAAAGTTGCCCGATAGGATAATATTGACCATGAACCCTGCCTATTGGTGCAAATAAGCAAACGCAGATCACAGTTTTCAGATATGAGCAACTCAATTGCAAAATGCAGCAATGCCAAGCAAGTTCTCACCTGAATGAAACCACCCAACCTCCGAAGGTTGGTCATGTACCACCCGAATCCCGGAATCAGCACCATCCAAATCGAATACAATTGCACAAAATAATCGAGATCGACCGCTCTCCTCAACACGCTCCTCGGCAGAAAGTGAAAGATGAAACTCATCGGCGAGGGGATCGGCTGTGTCTCAAAGTGGTAATAAAGGCACGTCTTCAGCCGCCAGCACTCGCCTCCCCGGGCCTTGATGAGACCTGCGCCGATGCTGATTCGGGCACACAACCATCGGAACAGCCACAGCACCGGTATCGACGGAGGCGATGTATTTGCATCCCGAACGATGCCTCGTATGCCATCCCTTCCCCGAAAGGTTGGCAAATCGCACAGCCAAATCGCGAGAAAGCCCGTCTCGAGGAGCTGGCTTTGAGGTCAGAGAGTGAGATCACGACTTGCAATACGCGCATCGCAAAAACAATACATGATTTTACCTTTCCCACCCGTACGCGTAGAAGGAATTGCCCTCTGCCACCGTCACGATGCTGAAATCGAGCAGCCAGAGACACACCATTGCCAGCCAAGAATCTACTCCCAATAGGACCGCAAATGATAATGTGGCCCCGAGTAAGGCCGTGGCATCCAAATGCCAATCCTCCAAGCTGTCAAGAAACCAGTAGAGCGTCGGATGGGATAGGAATCCTTGCATCGGTGAATCGTAGCTTTGCAGAAGTCGGTCCATGTAATCTCTAGCTGGGGCAAGGCCGTTAGCGCCCATCAAGCCGCGGTTCTGGTTGTATGCACCCACGAATGCCACGAGGTAGACCAACGCAACCAGGCGCAAGATTACGAATTTGGTGACGTAGAAGGATTGCCGGGGATTAGATGCCGCACCATCGACGGCGACAGGGGCCACTGCTCGGGTTTGGGGTGGTGCATCTTTTGCAATCGGGTGCGACGGGGTATCTTTGTTGCGTCGGTCCTCATGGGCGGATAACAGCGGTTCCCCTTCGCTTCCGTCGACCTCCAGCGTGGAGGAGACGGGCTGGCCGCCCTCGTCGAGGCCCTGCTGGCGGCGTCGGCGGCGGTGCAGCGCCATCTCTCCAAGAGTGGGTGATGGGGAAGGGAGGCGGGGGTTGATGGGTGAGTCGCAAATTGTATCATGAGTCGCAAAATTGATATCGATCCCGCGTGTCGGTCGTGTCGGCTCATTTTGATGTTTCGGCGGAAGTCAACGCGGCGGCGCCGGCCGCGGCCCGGCCGCCAACGCCGCCTCCCATACCTCACAATTGCATCGTGGAGAGGCGGCGAGCAGTTTCATCGCAGGAGGGCGCCGACAAATTGCAGTCAAATGCAATGAAGGGCGCCGCATCCACGCTCCTCCTGCTTGATGGGTTGGCGAGGTTGGTGCACATCACCGCGGAGGCCGCCCTGCCAACCCAGCAATACATTGCAAATCGTGGACTGGGCGAGTACGGTGCTCATGATTCCAGCGACGTTGTGGGCCGCCAGCTTTCCACGGCGAGCGCGGTCTCGCGCTCCTATCCGGAATGCTGGACGGCGTCCGTCGCCTCCATTGGCAGCTGGGACATCGGGGGAGGAGCCACTCCCTCCGGCGAATATCCTACGCGTCCGCATTCATCAGGCAGTTCCTACTGCGCCGCCATGTCGAGCGAGGAAAAGGACGCGCTGGCCCTCGAACTGACCCACTGCCAGCTGAAGAAGGAGCAACGCCCCTTCTTCAAGGCTGGGCCAGCTCAAAGCCCAGGGACCCCAGCAGACGCCGAGCTTTCTGCTCCTATCGAAGAATCTGCAAACGAGCAGCTGCTTTGCAAGGTTGGCAGCGGCGAGCCATACTCTTCCACCGCTTGTTTCCCCCTCATGTCGGATTACGCCATGGTTCTGTACCACAAGATACTCATCCACACCCAGGACGCGTGCGCCCGCCTCACGGAGGAGAGGATGATGATTCAGAAGGAAGAGGTCACGCAGATGCTCGTGTATGCGTCCTCGGCAGTGTCGAATCAGATGCAGGATACCGTGGCAGCGGTTCGGGAGCAGACGTCGCAGTTGCTGGAGGAGCAGGCGTCGATGATGACCGAGCAGCGGATGGAGCATGAGCGTCAGAGTGCAGAGCGCGAGGCGGCTGCAGCATCGGCGATGGAGCGCATGGCCAGTCAAACCGAGTCGATGTTGGAGGATCAATCTTCAAAGATGAGGGCGCACCGGCTGGAAACGTACAGGATGCACAAGGAACGCGAGGAAGCTGCGGCCTCGGCAATGGAACAGATGGCCAATAGGGCGGCGTCGCTGTTGCAAAATCAGGCAGCAGCCTTGCTTGCCGAGCAGGCGGACAAGATCAACGAGCAGAAGAAAGATCTCGAGAGAATGCAGGAGGTGAGTGTTTGTAGAAGCATTTGATATCGGATCGTGACGGTAGCATTGCGCTCACACCAGCTTGTCTTTCACCGTCTCTCCTCAGATGATCACCACCGCCAATACTCAAATGCAGCCGCTGTCGAGCATCGAATCCTACGTGAGATTGGCCACGGGCGGCTTCACCCTCCTGAAATCCTTGCTGGCCTTCTTCGTCTCGATGAACGTGGCGTGGATGCTGACGGCGGTGCCAATGTTGATCAGGGCGAGGCGCTACCTGTTTGTGGTATTCGGCCTCGGCTTGCTGGCGGAGGTCGCCGTCGTGTGGTTTGCCGACAATCCTCTGGTGATGGAATGGGGCGGTGTGGGAGTCATCGAGACTTTGCGTGGCTACGCGAGGGCAATCGCCGCAATTACTCTCGCCATATCCTTCCTGGCCTCTTGTTTCTGGCCTGCGACGAAGAGCCCTTCGTCAATCACGATGGATGAGCTATTGAAGAGTCAGATGGAGCTAGTAGCCAAACTGAATGCGTCGCCTCAAATGCAGACGAGTGTTGAGAGGGTTGACGTGCCGATTGGCGTTGGCACGCGTGAATTCAGCGAGGAGCGAGGCAGGCCTCGTGAGAGATTCGGACGAGAGGAGCAGTTGGTCGCTAGCAGTTTCAGGCCGGGAAGGCGTCGTTCCCGATCGCCGTACCGATCGTCGTCGACCGAGCTGGCCATGCCGGTAGTGACCCCTGTGAAGCCTCGGCCTCACTCGAGCGCCCGAGCCGCCTTGACCGCCAATATGCCTCCGACGGATTTCCAAACCACATACTACGTCCACCGCTCCGATGCCCTTGCAAGGCAGGAAGAGGAGGCGTTGCGCCTGGAGCTGGAGCGCAATCAGACAATGCAAGGAAGCGTCCCAAGCGGAGCCGCCGGAAGAGACACTTCTGATGCATCGTCTGCGAAAACGGGCAAGAAGCGGACTCTCTCGGAGATGTACACGTCGAGCGGAGAAGAAACTGCTTTTTACAGCGCGAACGACGATGACATGTCCGTATCGTCCGATCGCTCGGATGCGTCGGAGGCTGAGATTCAAGCGAGGAAGAAGAGCAAGGTTGCCAAGGCGTATTAGACAACAGAACGCATCGAGGTGTATGGTTGGACGAGCGTGGAGAGTCTGGCCGGGTATCTCAAGCGGCTATCGAAGTATTTTGTGTTCGTTGAGAGTTGCCGGGCGCTTCGCCCACCCTGGAGATTAAACCTTACTATTGAATGGGGAGATGAATAATAGATAGAATCTAAAGCTACCTATGTATGATGGAAAGGACTGGCTTGGAGAGAGATGAGGAGAGGAGAGGTGAGCGCCGCTGGTAGTATCGTTGGTACGTACGTAGAAATCGCGACACGCGTCCTCGATCGAGAATTGTGCGTCATCGTGCTCTGCCGGCCACCCAAAGCAACGCCACGCACGTGCCGACGAGACCCCCGCCCCAGCCCGCCCTCAGCCTCAGCCGCCCTCCCATTCACTTTTTGTTCCGCGCCCCGACCAGCGGACGGAAAGGCATCCCTAGATACCACCTCTCAAACAATGATGAAGCGCGCCGCCCTCGCGGCCTTCGCCCTCGCGTCGGCATCGTCGGTGCAGGGCTTCGTCGCCCCGTCCGCCGGCCGCGTCCAGAACGTCGCCCGGCCGATGGCGGATACCGCCGTGGCCGAGGCGCCGGCGGCCGGAGCCGTTGCGAGCGAGAACATCCGGTGAGTGGCAGCGATGAATTGCAAGTCGCAGCTTGATTGCAGCATATATCATATGCGCTCATATCTCATGCACTAACTCCTACCGCAGCAACATCGCCGTCATCGCGCACGTCGACCACGGCAAGACCACGCTCGTCGACGCCCTCCTCCGCCAATCGAACGTCTTCCGCGACGACCAGCAGGCCAACGAGGCCGGCGAGCGCGTCATGGACAACCAGGACCAGGAGCGGGAGCGCGGCATCACCATTTTGGCCAAGAACCTCGCCGTGATGCGCGACGGGGTGAAGATCAACGTCATGGACACGCCGGGCCACGCGGATTTTGGAGGGGAGGTCGAGCGCGTCCTCAACATGTGCGACGGCGTGTTGCTCGTGGTGGATTCGGTGGAGGGGCCCAAGCCCCAGACGCGCTTCGTGCTGGACAAGGCGCTGCGGCAGGGAATGAAGGTGCTGGTTGTGGTGAACAAGATTGACCGTCCGGCGGCGCGGCCCGATTACGTGGTGGACAAGGTCTTCGACCTGATGATGGAGCTCGGGGCGAGCGACGAGCTGTACCGAGGGCGACAATCTGCAATGCTTGATCTCGAACATCGATTACGATCAGTTTAAGGGGAAGATGGGCATCGCTCGCATCACCAATGGATCGGTGAAGAACGGGCAGCCCGTTGCGCTGCAGCAGCCCGATGGACCCAAAAAGACGGGCCGGCTGACCTCTCTTTTCGTATTTGACAACCTCGGAAAGAAGGAGGTTGACGCTGCCTCTGCCGGAGAGATTATCATGTTTTCTGGGCTCGAAGACGTCGAGATTGGAGATACGCTCATCACCAACGAGGGAGGTGGGGCGAATGCCGCGGAGCCCCTGCCCCCCATTGCCGTCGAGCTGCCCACCGTCCGTATGACCCTGGGCGTCAACAAGTCTCCTCTCGCCGGGCGCGAGGGCAAGTTCCTCACCTCGCGCATGATCCGCGACCGTCTCTTCAAGGAGATCGATCGTAACGTCGCGTTGAAGGTGGAGGAGACCGACTCGGCCGATAAGTACGCCGTCTCCGGCCGCGGACAGCTGCACTTGACTGTCTTGATCGAGACGATGCGTCGCGAGGGATTTGAGCTCGAGGTTGGTCCGCCCGTCGTTATCTACAAGACGAACGAGGAGACGGGCAAGGAGGAGGAGCCCTACGAAAGCGTCGAAGTCCGCGTGCCCGAGGAGTATTCTGGGTCTGTTATTGATATGTTCAACACTCGCAATGGCGAGCTGCAGGATATGGGCCTTGATGATTCCGGCGAGGGAATGAGCGTCATCAAATATCTCATCCCCACACGGGGTATGCTCGGGCTGAGGTCCGAGATGCTCAGTGCCACCCGCGGTACCGCCATCATCGACGCCGTCTTCGACTCGTACCGTCCCAAGCTCGCCGGCGACATCCAGAGCCGCGACAAGG
>JALLAP010000865.1:0-15852 GCA_036939355.1 Thalassiosira profunda | reverse complement strand
CTCCGGCCGACGACTTTCGATTGTGGTGCCTCGGCCTCTCGGGATCGTACCGGGGACCGGCGACGTACAGCCAGGATCGGATGGACGAGGCCCGAAGCATACGAGAGGGGTGGATTCGGTTTTTGATGGAGGGGCAGGAGTGCCTGGAGCGGTGGCAATCGATGGATGATGGTGCTGATGAAAATGTGTCCACGAGACTGTGGGGAGACGAGGAGCTGCGGCTCTTCCACGACGTTACTCAGTGTGCCATGCGCTGCCGCCAGGCTCTCCGGGACGACCTCGACGGCGCCTCGTACGTCAGGGAGCTGAACCGCATCGCCGCCCTGGGCCTGGCGTACGTGGATCGAGCCAAAGCGGATATGAAAGGAAAAAGCCGGCCGGAGGAGCCGCTCCGATTCGTATTGGATGCGTTTCGGGGGCAGCTCGCTCTGGTGGGCTTCACGCCGCGCACTGTCAACGCCGGCCTTTCTGCTCGGGACGCATCTTCTTCTGAACAATCTGCATCTGCCGTCAACGCCGCATTGGTGGATGAAGCGGTGGCGTTCCGCACCGCCGTGAGATCGGCGTCCCTGGACGCCATTCGAAAGAAGACGGAGGGTTTGGATTCACTGAAGGAAATATTGGGCCTTTGCGACGAGCTGCGGGACGTTACCTTTCCGAAGCTTGGTGTGGAGATACTCGACGGAAAAGTCGGCTCTGGCATCGAGGATGGCGAGGCCAGCAGAGGATGGAGGTACTGCGCTCCTCGAGGCTCAGATCAGGAGGACGACGGCGGCAGCAGCGACAACGAGGAGGAAGAAGTCATGGTCGAGGTGCAAAAGGCAAATGAGAGGTAAAGGCCAGTTGCTGTTATGTCCTGAGATGCAATGGAAAACACTCAACAACGAATGCCTACCCAAACGCAGTTTCCTCGGACAACTGCAGGTCAAACGGGTAAATCCGCACCAATGGGGCGTCTTCGCCTCCCGTTCCTTCCCGGCGGGGTCTGTCGTCATCTCCTCCCGACCACTCGCTGGCACGTCTCCGAACCCGTCGCCCGACTCCTGCGCCCACTCCATCCAAATTGGATGGAACGCCCACGTCATCATGGAGCTGCCGGCGCGATTTCTGAACCACTCGTGCGATCCCAATGTGGGCGTGGGAGGCGTGAACGAGTGGGGATCGTACGATTTCGTGGCGCTGCGGCCCATCGGTGCTGGCGAGGTGAGATTGATTGCGTACAATCAGATTTGTCGTTTATGGCAGTGCTGTGATCTAAATTGTCATGTATCTCATTTCCACCACAGGAGATATCGTTCGACTACGAGACGACGGAGTACGAGGTGGGCGCCTTCTCGGAGTGCCTCTGCGGTGCCGCCAATTGCCGAGGGACAGTGCGGGGATACAAACACAGCGCGGACGTGATTCGAGCTACGTACGGAGAGGAGCACATTGCAGAGTATTTGACAAGAGGCCGTTAACTATGGCCCAAGCGTTTGAGAGAAGGCGGATCTGTGCTGCGCAGGGGAGCTGGTACGATATCATCTGGTAAGATGAATGTGCTTTTAGGCATTCATTCTTCCATCAATCATGCATGACTAATTTCGCTCCATGACTGAAACACAACAGCTCAACTCAACAGGTCGAGTGCTCCATGCCACAATAGCCGCACAACAACCACCATCAGATTGCTGCAGAGTCTTCTTCAAACCATGGAAGGGGTGGTCGAATACGACGGCGGCGCAGTCCAAGAATGGCACCGCGACGCCCGCCAGATCCGAGTGGCAGCGGGCGTGACAGTGATCCCAGAGAGGGCCTTTCAGGAGTACGAGGATTTGCGGGCGGTGGATTTGAGCAACGTCGCCACCATCTCGGCTGACGCATTCGGTGGTTGCGTCTCGCTGGAGCGCGTCGATTGGTCAGCCGCATCGGCTGTCGAGATTGGCAGATGGGCATTTGCCGGCTGCGTGAGATTGGAGGAGATTGACCTCCGCAATGTGACGAAGATTGGAGTACAGGCATTCTTGAATTGCAACGCACTGACACGCGCAACCATCCCATCGTCTGTCGCCACAATTGAAGCTCATGCATTTGAGCACTGCACGGATTTGGCGGAAGTGAAGCTCAGTGATGGGATACAACGCATTGGAGGAGGTGCATTCCTCCATTGCGAAGCCTTGGCCCGGGTCAACATTCCAGCGTCGGTCACCGATATTGGAGAGATGGCATTCTCTGGCTGCTGCAGTTTGGAAGAAGTGGAGTTGAACGAGGGGCTGCAGGTTATCGGACCAAATACATTCCGAGATTGCAAATCGCTGCTACACATCATCATCCCCTCGACAATGTTGCAAGTCAAAAACTATGCATTTGCTGGTTGTCATCAGTTGCGATCTGCCGAGCTTCGGGAGGGACTCCAAATGATTGGGGAAGGAGTATTCAGTCGTTGCAATTCTTTGGAGCGCGTCACCATTCCCTCTTCTGTCAAGTCTGTTGAATTTGAGGCATTTGAGCAATGTACCAGTCTGACAGAGGTGACCTTGAGCGAGGGGGCCATTTGCATTGGGGATCGAGCATTCGACGGCTGCACCTCTTTGGAACGCATTACGATTCCTCCCGTGGCCTTGGTGATTGATTTCGAGCGTTCCAGCTGCCAGTTGTTGAGAGGAGCAATGCCTGTACCAACCGAAGTGGAGGGGAAGTTGGTTGTCTCGAAGTGGTTGCAGTACAGGAGCCCGGGCCAGCTCGAAGAGGCTGAGGCAAAGGTGAACGAAATCCTAGGCCGCCCTCGGTCTGCCGAGGAAAACAAGATTCAGTGCATCCGAAAGTGGTCTGCCTACTACGATAGGTTGGATGTGGCAACGCTGCTCGAGCTGGCTATTTGGAGGATCAATATGAATGGCAACGAGCGGGATGCGGACGCCAGATTGGCAAGCCGTAGAGACTTCAGTGACATCGGTGCCTACGTCTTGGAGTATTTGGAGGGGTAGAAGAGAGGCTTCTTTCCTTCGTGAGGTATGAACGCCAGGGAGATATCCTATTATTGTTATCAATGCCTCATCATAGTTGCTGCCTCTGCAGTCCGCCCGCTCTTTTCATCACGAGTAGTCGGTGGTTGTTGCTGCCATCAATTGCAAGATTCTTATGTGTAACCCAAGAGTTTCAAGTATCCCCGGAACAAGCAATAGCTGGAAATCCCGCCCGTTCCAGTTGCTCCATGATTTGACGCTTCAGATCCGACGCCCCCGCTCCCGCACCGCCGCCCGGCATCCCCTCCTCAAATACAATCTCCGCAATCCCCTTTTCGAGCGACACGCGATGCCGTGCGACGCCGTCGATGCCGTCGAGCACCCGGGACACTGTCGATACGCACGAGCTGCACCCCATGGTCGACAATTGCAATTGCATCGTTGTCCTGACGCTGTTTGTCAACGTTCCATCGTCCTCCTCTGTGCCATTTTGCAATTGTTTGTATTTTCTCCGCCCCCTCTCCCGCCGGGCGGTCTGCCACTCCAGCATCTCGGGCAACAGCGTCAGCATCCCCGACACGACCGTCGAGCCCGCCGTCATCCGCCACGACTGCGCATTTCCCCCGCTCGCATACGCTGAAAAATAATAAGCCGCGCACCACGAGCCCAGCTGCGCCACGATCATCAGGGCCAGGAACGTCGGCCGCAGCGGCCCCAACACAGTATTGAAGCCCGCGCACCCCAGCGAGAGCGCGTTGAGCAGAAGCTGCACCGCGCAGCACGACGACGCGAGGAGGGAGAGGAGGGACCACCACGCCATTTCCCCGGCTATATCCATCATGCGCTCCTTCGCGGCGTGGTAGGCGTCCAGGAAGAGGTCGGTGGCGCGCGGACTGGAGGCGCCGGCCGCGAGGAGGACGGCGAGGGCGCCGAGGTTGGCCAGGAGGCGGCGGAGGAATCCCTCGTCCGTGACGAGGTGCGCGCGCTTTATGGGCGGGACGACGGCCGCGGTTGCCTCCGGCGGTCTCTCTCGCGGGGACGGCCGCCGCCGCCGCCGCCGCCGCCGCGTCGCGGCGGCCGAGGCTTCTGGTGCTTTGCACATGAGATAGGAGCGACGGCCTTATTGCTTGCGTTGTTGTTCGCCCTGCTTGCCTGGCGCTGGGCGGGCGCGGGCCGGGGGGCGGAGAAGAAGGAAAAATGCTGAGCTGTTTGGGGGAAAGTTTGTTATTTCAATGGACTAAAAGAAATCTACCTCGGGGATATTATATCTACACATGAAAATATATAAATTGGCCAATTATTTGCAAGGGGAGACACTTGCAAAAAAATGACTCAGCTCCGCTCGCTCCTCCTGCCTCCTCATCGCTCCGCGTCGCTCTCACACC
Source organism: Thalassiosira profunda (assembly GCA_036939355.1). Taxonomy (NCBI): domain Eukaryota; phylum Bacillariophyta; class Thalassiosirophyceae; order Thalassiosirales; family Thalassiosiraceae; genus Thalassiosira; species Thalassiosira profunda. The sequence continues at coordinate 11,522 of JALLAP010000865.1, read as the reverse complement.
CTCCTCACTCGCCATGACGCCGTCCCTCCCGAGACGCAGGATCGCCCTGCTCGCCGGCGCGCTCCTTCTCGCCGCGAGCGTCGCTGCCTCGGCGGCCGCGGCCCTCGCAGAGACAACCGCCGTCGAAAACGACAGCGCCCGCCTACCGCAACCGCCTCCGCACTGGCCGCCCGCCTCGCCCTCCTACCAGGCCACCGTCCGCGACCTTCACAACGAATACCGCAACATCTTCCGCCACGGCAACCGCAACGCCGCGTCCCACCGCTGGGCGACCTTCCTCCTCGAGCGCGCCCGTCAAATGACCCCGCGGCGCCTCTCCGCGTTCTTCGAGGGATTCTGCGCCGTGTCCGGCTCCCCCGTCCGCCCGTCGGACCACAACCGCTACCGCCTCACGCTGCCCCGGTTGGGCGGGGGATTTGCCACGGGATACATGCACTACTGCTGCTGGCCGTGCGTGTGCGACACACAGGATTACATTCGGGTCGATACTCTCAACGTAACACTGGCGGACGGAGTCGAGCGGACGTACCGGTTCGCCGTGATTGGGAACCCGTGCGACCGTCCCGAGCAGCTGGAGGTGCCGTTCGTGCAGCCGTTCGACGGGAGGAGGACGAGCCTCGCCGTGTCGGCGAGGGAGGTGCGCTGTTCGGACGACGGGACGATGGAAGGCGCAACAGTCTCCGACCACGGTTACATTATTATCGGAATGTTCTTCGATGCGGAGGACGCGCGGTCGTCCGAGCATGGCGTCGGGGGGACGGTCGAGGGGGCGAGGGAGGACCTCGCTGATCCCACGCCGGGGAGGATGAGCGCGACGATTCGCGTAGATGAGAGCGGACGGAGGAGGTATCAGGACGAGAGAGAGTACAAATTGCAGTGCGCAGATCGGGCGCGAAACGGATACAACAGCGGGATGGGAGAAATATTCCGGAAGGTCTGTGCCGTATCGCCCATTGCGGACGAGGCGCTTCTGGGCGACGTTGGCGATGCGGTCGCGGGCGGAAGTTCAAGTTGCAGTTTGGAAGCTGGAGTTACAAAGAATGAATGCACTGACAATAGATGATCGACGAGCTTTTGTCTAGACCGAACTTCTGAGAGGATACTTCATTCGATGGCTGAGCAATTGATCAATGCCTCTGCAGTCCGTCCAGATTCGTCCCAATGAAAGACGAGACACCGAGCCACGGCATCGCTCGAGAGATCCGGCACCAGTCAAGACGCCTCTGTTTGAATCGGTATCCTCTCCGTCAATGCAATCTCTCCCCGCAGCATCAGCTGCGCCACCCCGCACAGCCGAAGATACCAATCCGATGGCAGCGATTCGCCGTCCGCGTCGAGCGTCAGCCACGTCCCCTCTGCGGGCACCTCGGATTGATCCTTGGCCACTTTGTAGATCGCCGTGCCCTCGTCCACCTCGTCGAACTGCGCCATCCATATTGTATGGATATTCGGATCGGCAGCGTACCGGTATGCCTGCGCCCAGAGGAACCGCCCGCCAAGTCGCGGCACCACGTTGATCGGCGAATCGTGCCCGCGAGCCTTCTTTTGATTGTGCCAGCTGAACCCCGGCCACATTGTCGGCAAGTACAGGATATCTCGTTGATTGCAATATCTCGCATCCCTCGATATCATGCGGTTGTACACCCTCTGAAAGCCATTGATGGTCTTCCATCGCCCGACGTGCCAGGGATGGATGCCGTCCAAACTGTCGTAGATGCCCCGCCACGCCGGATTCGTCCGGGCGTCCTTCGTCCGGCCGCGCCAGTGGGCGGGCACCCCTCCGACGAGAAAGACGCGATACCGCTCCTCCTCGGGATTTTGCAGCCACTCAATGAGGCCCGCCAGCTTTTCGAGGTTCGTCACCTGGACCGATTTGAAGCCGATGCCAAAAATGCGCAGCACCGGCCGTCCGTCGTGATGGAGGTATCGATCGCTCTGCGCGATTTGCTCCTCGTCGATCAAACGCTTCCAATCCTCCTTCAAGTCGTCGAGTACAGAATTGTCGAGTGTCCGCCCGGCAATGTTGTACGATACGGCGAAGACGCGGCCGGTGGATTCGGCGGCGTCTCGGACGTTGCGCAGGACGTTCGTCTTCCATTCTCCTGCGGTTGCAATCCATTGTACACATGATGTGAGCAAACTGGAAACATGCACATCTCTGATGCAGCACGAGCACATCTTGTGCACCTCTCTCACTCACGATTGGCATCGCGGTCCAGGCCCTCCATGAACCGCATGTGGAACACGCCCGAGATGCCGTAGTCGCGCATCCACTCGAAGTGCTTCAACACCACGTTGGGCCGGCTCGTCGAATACTTCTTCGCGAAACTTCCGTCGCGCATCCGCAAATTCGATTCCTGCAAATCTTCCTCGTCATACTCGTCCATTGTGGGATACAGATCGATGTGCAGGTGCTCCGCGCTCGGATCGTCGTGCGATGAAAACCAGTGCTTCCACCTGTTTAATGGCGAGCCGTCGTTGGGGTAGGCAAACCAGCCCTGGTAGCCGCAGAGGATTTGGTCGGTCAGGGTGTCGGCGGGGACAGCGGGCGAACCACCGTCGTTGGAGTCGCCTTGGGCCCGGCGGGGTGGCTGGGCCGGCCGCCGCCGCCGCCGATGGTGCGGGACGCGCGGTTCCTCGTCGGCGATGGCAGGGGATGCAGCGCGGCCGCCGGAGGCGCACGCGGCCATCGCCAGCGCCGTCGCTTTGAGGGCCAGGAGACTCCGTCGTCGCTTCATCGTTTGCAGCGTGACGGCCAACGAGTGAGATGTGCTGCTCCGCTTGGCACGCACCGGTTGGTCGAGGCGGCGAGAGGCCAATGCCAGAGGGGTGAAGAACAGAGAGAGCCCGAGACGGCCGAAAAATCCGGACAGAAGCCCCCACGTTCAGACTAAATCTCCCCGCGACCCCAGAACTGCCCGCCTCTGCCCCCGCCGGCCCCCGGCGCCCTCCACCACCCTCGCTCCTTCACTCTCTCGCCTCCGCTGTCCTTCTCCCCGCGCACCACCGACACATCCGTGCCGTTTCCACCGGAGTGTGGCCTAAGGTGGCGGATCTGTGTCATCACATCAGTTTCAACGAACATTCAGGATGGCCGAGGAGTGGGACGAATACGACGGCGGGGAGGTCCAGCAACGGCACCGGCGTGCCCGCCAGATTCGCGTTGCTTCTAACGTGACGGTGATTCCAGAAATGGCCTTTCATGCGTGCATGGATTTGAGGTCGGTGGATCTGGGGAATGTCACCACCATATCAGAAAATGCATTCTGTGACTGCAGCTCGCTGGAGCGCGTTGTTTGGCCCACCGGCTCTGCTGTCGAGATCGGCAGTTGGGCATTTGCATATTGCAATAGTTTGAGTGAGATTGATCTCAGCAGCAACGTGACAAAGATTGATACGCAGGCATTCGAGCACTGCCCTGCACTGAAGAGCATAACCATTCCACCCTCTGTTGTTGATATCGAAGCGGGGACATTTCAAGGGTGTTACAGTTTGACCGATGTGGAGCTCTGTGAAGGAATACACTACATTGGAGAGGGAGCATTCGACGGCTGCAAAGCTTTGGTCAGGATCAACATTCCGGCCTCTGTCACCGAAATTGAAAAAGAGGCATTTGAAGAATGCAGCGGTTTGGTAGATGTGGAACTGCGTGAAGGGCTGCAGAGTATCGGAGAAAAAGCATTCCAAGGTTGCACGTCGCTGGAGCGCATCAACATCCCCTCTACTACGACGAACGTTGGACGATTGGCATTTGCTGGTTGCAATCAGTTGAGGCTAGAGCTTCAGGAGGGACTTCAGGCGATTGGGATTTTGGCATTCAGGAATCTTTTTTCGGTGGAGCGCATCATCATCCCATCCTCTGTCACGCTGGTCGGCAAATGGGCATTTGAGAATTGCGTAAATCTGTCACACGCGGTTGTGCGCGAGGGGGTGCATTGTATTGAGGATGGCGCATTCAACGGATGCTCCTCTTTGGAACACATCACCATTCCTCCTGTGGCCTTTGTCATTGACATTGAGCGCTCCACCTGCGAGTTAATGAGAGCAACAATGCCTGTCATACGGGACAGGAAGCTGGTCGCCTCCAAGTGGATGCAGTACAGGAGCTCGAGCCAGCTGGAACAGGCTGGAGCGAAGGTGAACGAAATCTTAGGTCGCCATCACCAGCCAGAGGGACAGAAAATGACATTGATCCGAGAATGGTTCGCCTACTACGAGTGGTTGGACGTGACGACGATGCTCGAGCTTGCTATTTGGCGGTGCCATAGCGGCAATGGGCAGGGTGCGGAAGCCAGGCAGGCGATCCGTAGAAGCTGTGGCAGCGATATGAATGTCATCATTCCGGGCGTCTTGGAATACTTGGAGAGATCATAGGGCGTTTACCAGCCAGTTAGTACGGCGGCGTTGCTCTTGATACTCTTCCGCAGATATTATCTTCGCGTCGATCGATAAAAGCGCGGCTCGCGGTACTCTTCCGGATTCTCCCATCTCTCTGGGAGGCCGTGGTTGTGGTCACTGCTTCTCACAGCTTTTCCTCCTCCCTCTCCATCCACTGTCGCACGTGATCCGGCAAACGATAGCTGCACAGGAAGAACACTTGCTCACTTGCTCACTTCGCACCCGCAGTTCACCTCCCAATACCTACCTGCATCGATGTGCTAATGCATACATGCTACTAGCAAGTTGTCAGCCGTCGGCACTGGGAGTTTGTTGAATGGGTTAACTACCTTCACGTAAGTACGTAGGTACAGCCAAACCAGCCCATCCATCCACATCCACCTTCCGAAATCCCAGCCACCCAAGCCGCCATACCCCGCAACCCCTCCCCGCCGCGTGCCTTGCAGCGCAGCCCATGGATGCCGACGATGCTGACTACAAACTGCTCCAAATCCTATGCACCGAAATCCACCGCGACGGCGGCGCCGCACTCGTGCGCGATCTCAAAGACTACCACCCATCAATCCACAAGCTGCTGAAGCGATGCTCCCAGCGAAAATTGCTGGCGTTCCTCGAGCGATATCCGGAGATTTTCGGGGTTGACCGCACGAACCTCCCGCATATTGTTTATTTAAACGGCGATCAGTATGTTGGCAACGAAGAGGTGCCGATAGCTCGACAGCGGGAGGCCAAGACAGATTTGATGAAGAGGATGATGTGCATATTGCAGAAGGAGGCGGCGAAGAAAGCCCGGCGCGGAGACGACTCCTACAATAGAAAGGGCGCGAACACCGCGTGGCTCCTGAGGCAGTGCAAGAAACAGCTGCACACCTATCTCCGCCTCTCGGGAAGGTACCGGAAGCTGTATGCCGACGGCCGCGAGGTGCAAGTGATGGGGTCGGAGGCGTGGGCATCTGTCGTGATGGACGAGTTTCTAACGATTGCGGAGGAGTGCTGCAATGTCGATGATGGGAGAATATGCCTGAGAGACACAGAATCTTTCAATGGAGGGGCACAGTCGGAAGTGGATGTGGAAGTCCTCGCGTCCAAAATAGTGGAGCGAGTGGAACGGGACGGCGGCACGCACATCAGCTTATCGCTGCTGCTCCACCGCCATCCGGAATTGCAACCCCTCCTCGGTGGGCGGGATCTGATGCAATTGAAAGAGGAAAACGAGGGATGCTTTGATGGAATTGATGTGTTCACGAAGGACAACCACGTGTACTTCTCGAGCCAACGGCAAAACCGAACGGGGCGGATGGAGGTCGATGAGACCGGGAAATTCTCCGTGATCTCCGCGCGGTGGGGCGCCGCCTTCGCCTCGCTGCTGGCCAAGCACTGCCGCGACACGCTGGGGAGCGCGTCACAGAATACAATTGCGATTGATATCACTGCCGCATGCGGCGGTCTCGCGTTGCCGTTGGCAAAGGCGTTTCAGCGGGTGATTGCCATTGAGATTGACGCTCATCGGGCCGAGCTGTGCCGGCGGAACATGGCCAAGCATGGGGTTAGCCAACAAGTAGACGTCCGCAACAAAGATTCGATCGAACTGATACCGCAGTTGGCTGAAGAGCTGGGGCCATGTCCCAAAGTGATCGTGATCGATCCGCCGTGGGGAGGAAAGCACTACAAGAGCGAGGGCAAGCCGATAACGATGGGACGGTGGAGCATGGTTGAGGTCGTGACGCGAGTGGCAGAGCATCTGTCGCCGTCAGTGGTTGGGCTCAGGATGCCCGTGGATTTTGACGCGGGTGAGTTCTTAGGTCAGATGGACGCCGGTGGTGTCGCGATGCGTGCGGTGGAAGTGAAGAGGGTGGGCCCCCAGCTCTTCCTCATTTTGGCGGCATAAAACCGAGGAAAGCCAGGAAGCCTCCATTTTGCCTGTATACGTGGCGAGGCACCTGGATCAGTAGCCATTGCTTTACGTGTTAGGTGAATATTGTCGATATTTGAGGTGCCCGCGAAGAGGCGGTACTCGTAGTGAGGGTGGTTGATGTGGAAAGCACAGGCGAGCTGGTGGTGGTTGTTGTGGTTGTTGGGCCAGTCGTCGATATCTGTCCCAAGTCTGCCGGGCTGACCGTTGTAGCCTGTATCGTCGGATCTGCCGGGCTGGCCGTCGAGGTCTCTTCCGCGTCTTCGGGGCCGGCTGTTGCCGTCTGCTCGCAAGAACCAAATGTCTTTGTCTCGGTGCTGCCAAACTTTCCATCGCCCGATGCCACCACCGCACCGTCATACGTGATGTTGTAGGATCCACTTCCGTAGGAACAGCAAATCCCATCGCGAAACAAGTCGAAGATTGTAAACTCATACGCAGACTCATCAACGCAGTATTGCTCGGTGTACGTTGTGTTGGGAGACAGCCCACTGCGGAGAGGCAACGCATCAACCATGACGTTGGAGCAGCTGTCGACAAGCATCCAACTGGTCTCGGCCGGAAACATGTCGGTTTTCAGTTTCAGTTCCAAGGACACCTTCCCCGCTGCCTCGCAATCAAGGTAACAAACGTTGCTGTCGATGTCGCATTTGTTCGCCCGGCTGTCCACGCCGTAGCTGCCCGCACATTGTTTGTCCGATACGCAGCCATACGTTTTCTGGCCGCTGCCACCCAGTGCAGCTTCGTGCGTGTTGTTGAAGCCCATGTCGAGCGGATCGACGCCGCCGGCCTTGACGCATCCCTCGCTGAGGAGGTTGTAGGCCGCGCCGGCGTCGACGATTCCCCACCCGTAGTATTTCTCCCAGCCATTCGTGTTGCGGGCATCGTTGGACGGGGGTTCGGCCGCGCTCTGGATCATTGCGTTGCGAATCTGCTGATTGGAACATTCCGGGAAGTGAGATACAAGAAGCGCTGCCACGCCTGCCACGTGCGGTGCGGCCATGCTTGTCCCAGAGATGTTGACATAGGCATCGTTGGGCCAAGTGGAATTGACATTGATCCCGGGCGCCGCAATCTCCGTCTGGTCGCTCCTTGAGCTCCGGTTGCTGAGATAGCCCGACTCCATGATTGCCCCCACGCTCATCACGCTGCTGTATCCAGCGGGGTAATTTAAGGCATCGGTTCCGCTGTTGCCCGCCGCAGCCACCAAAACCACGCCCTGGTCGTACGCGTCCTGAAAGGCAGCGTTGACGGCCGCACTGTAGCATTCTGGCCCGCCGCACCCCAGGCTCAGGGAGATCACATCTGCACCGTTATCGACGCAGTCCATGACGGCATTTAATAGAGTCGTCATGTTGCCCCGTCCCTGGTCGTCGAGGACTTTGGTTATGTGGAGCGAGATGCGCGCTGGGTCGGGAAGCACTCCTACGACGCCGCGACCGTTGCCGCCAATCGCCGCAATGGTTCCGGCGACGTGCGTGCCGTGCCCTTCGCCGTCGACGGCCCATGGTTGGCTGTCGATGAAGGAAGTGCCGGTGACGTTCTCGTTGTTGGGCAAATCAAGGTGTCCCAGATCGTATCCGGTGTCCGGTATGCAAACTTTGACGTGTCTCTTCGGAGCAATGGCCCAGAGTTGTGTGACGTTGATGGCGGCAATGCCCCACGGCTGGGATTCTGCAAATGATCGATGGCCTTTGTCCCCAGCCGAGTGGGCGCTCCCGCGAAGCTGGCGGTCCAATGCCTGGATGATGCCGTCTCGTTCCGCACTAGCCACGCCCTTTAATGCCTCAATCTCCAATACCTCGGCGGCCACATCTGCGGCGCTACCAGTTTGCAATACCACGTAGCCCAGCATGGCAGCACCAACATAGTTCTCATCCTCGCCATCGCCATCCTCGCCTTTCGTTTTGCGGCCCTTGGCGCCCTTCACCTTCTGCGGCCGGCGGAACCGCCGCACGCCTCCCTTCAGTCTCAGCTTGCCTTTCTTGCCGGTCACGTGGGCTTTCACCTCGTCCAGCCCTTCGGGCGAGGAATAGCTCACGATGATGGACGTGCTTTGGCTTTCCTCCTTGGAGCGATGCGCTGCGAGGACGTGCTTGCATTGAATCTCCATCTGAGATGGAGCCACGTGAAGGTCGAGTTAGAGTGAAATTTGCATCGAAAGTATCAATTGCAGTCGATGCTCATACATGTGTACATATCATATGCGCGCAATTAACTCACCTCTTTCACACCCTCGAGCTTTCTGACATCTTCACCACCATTATCATCTGTGCCACCGCCCGGCCCAGACGCGTCGCCGTAATCGTACAGCGGGAAGAACGCGCCATCGTATGGCGCACCGCCCTTTCCTCCGGAGGGCTCGTCGGCCGGCCCTGACGCTGACGGAGCGCCCTCGGTGGCCTCCGTCGTCGTGGGCGCCACCGTGGAGGGAACGTAAGCTGCGGATTTTGGTGAAGACGTTGCCACCAGCTCCTTCTCCAGCGCGAGGCAGTCCTCCAACGTTATCGTCGCGCCATCCTCGCCGGCGTCGTTTGCAGCATTGGCCGTGCTGCTGCTGGAGGATACCGCGCCGGCGCCCGGGCCAAACGCCACGCCCAGCCCTAAGGTCAGGGCGGAGAGCGCCGCCAGCGCGGCGAGCGCGACGAGGCAGAGCTTCTTTCTTGTTGCCTTCGACTGCGGCGCATCGTCGGGTCCGCCTTCGGCCGTCGCGGTGCCATCGTCTCGGGGAAGGGAGGTGATGGACGGATCGTCCCACTCCTCGTCTCGCGGCTCCATCCTCTCCTACTGCGGTCGCCGACGGCTCGTCTACGAAGAAGGTGCTCTGCCTCCGCCTGGTGCGCTTCTTTATGAGGCATGCATGCTGCTGGTCTCCTCCCGCCTGACATGATTCGCGACGTCATTGGTGTCGACTAAGGGCTCAACCTCTCGGTATCCTCGCTACGTAGGAACTCTCCATTTCACGTAGAACCTCTCGTCGAACTTTGGGCGCTCACAGCACATCAGCGAGCGGCGCCGCCTCGCGAGGGCGCGGCTGAGGTGGGCGCCAGGCTCGGATAAATCGGCGCGCGGGTGGCCCTGAGGGGTCATGGAGCGGATGGAGGTGGCCCTCTCGGAGGAGGACGCCGAGGGGCTGCTGACGGCGCGCGATCGGGATCGCTACGCGGCGGCACTGCCGCGGTCCACGAAAAGTCGCCTATTGGCCGCTGGGATAGTCGCCTTGGCGGTTGTTGGTAGCACCCATTTAACTCGGTATGCACGCTCCTCCGCCGCGACGCTGCTGGGAGCTCCAGGTGATGCACGAGACGTGCACTCGCGGCTGTGGTCGTCGTCGGCCAAGCCCAGCGCGCACTGCCTGTCCGCCAACGGAGAGGTCCGGACTCTGATCCACTCCGCCGACCAAATCATATTAGCCATGCCGCCCAAAGCCGCCGGCACGACGCTCAAGGGCTTCGCCCAAAGCTGCAACCCCGATTCGTACAAGAAGCTCATGCAAAATTTCTTGAACCATCAGGGCTATTTGGAGCACCTCCTCACGTACTCTTACGACATGCCGGGCGTATTGGCCTCGCACGTCTACCAGGCCGAGGGGCTGCTGGGGATCCTGCGCAACCTCCCCCGCAATTCGCTATTGATTTACAGCCACCGGGACGAGACGTCGCGGGTCATATCGGCCATCGCCCACGTGGCCAAGAAGGTGTGCCACGAGCGGGGGTTCGACGGGGTCTGCTACTTCAACGAAAAGGAGCTGATCGACCTTATCAAGTCGGGGCGGGACGAAATCCACAATTCGCGGGTATTGACGTGCGAGATCTACGATTCCATCGCGGGATTTGCACCAAATATGCTCTTCATGGATTACCGACAATCTGCGCAGGTGATGAACCTGTTGGCGGAGAAGCTGTGCCCGGACGCCGACGAGGAGACGCAGAATGCGGGAGACAAAAGCGACCCGATTCGGGTCCAAGGCGCAGGGTTCAACGTGACGGTGAAGGAGTGGCTGCAAAGCAAGAAGAGCGATCTGGAATTGTCGCTGAATTTGAACAACGATACGCACGCGATATCGTGCCGGGGGACGACGCGGAGGATGGAGGATCGGTTGTTCGCGTGCCCGGACGGATTTCTTAACGCCCGAGGCATTGGCACGTGACGCAACGTAGAGAGATTGGCAAACAATCACTGGGTTAGGAGTAGGCATTGATAACAAAAACATAGGTTAGGACCATATTAGTACTGGAGTGCATGGGTACCCGAGAAGAAGTAAGTTGATGCCCGCACAAACACAAGACGCTCACTTTTCGGGTTCATAATCGCCACCAAAAGCGTGCTCTGCTGCAGCGACCACACGCTCAGAGATCTCGTAAATGAACCGAGCACTTTCCGACAGGAGGCAGTGTGCTCACCTCGTGCTCACCTCGAAGAGCTAGCCGAAGCACGAAGTGCAGAGGCTATAGGTATGAAAGAATGCAATGAGGCCTTCTCCTTCGCTACAATACCTACCGCACTTGGCACGGAGCTATCTACAAGCTTTCAATACAATATCCCCCTTCCCTCTAAACCCCCCTTCAAAGGTACACTCTCTTGAGTTTCTTCGACTCTTTCCTCAGAACCCTCCTACAAAACGGGCACTTGTTCGGATCATCTCGATTTCGCACCTCTTCCCCTTTGTAGAAGCAATCAAAGCAAATCATGTGCCCGCACGTTATCATCACATATTTCTCGTCCTTGACCACTTCGCAAATTCTACACGCAACATGCTCCAACGCGATTTCTTTCTCTCGCACTGCACTTTCTCTTTCTTGCACCGCAGCTGCTTCCTTTCTCTTGGCTGCCGCGGCCTTCTTATTCGCCACCTTTGCAGCTAGCCCAGCTTTTTCCTTCTCCTTCTCGACGGCAGCCAGCTTCTGCTCTGCAACTGTGGCTCTCGTTTCTGCAACCTCTATGCGCTCTCTCTTGACTTGCAACTCTGCTTTGGCCACCTCAAGCACAAAGTCGACGCCCTTTTGCTTGTCGTTATTATTTGCACCATCCACCACTTCACAATCAGACATGTCGCAGGCATTGGCAGGTTCCGCGGGCTCGCCATTCCAAACCCCGCTCGTGATAGCACGGCTGCTGCCCCACGCACTGCCTCCAATTTCTGGCTCGCTGTCCATGGTCAAATCCAACACTTCGCCACTGGCCTGTTCGCAGGCAACGGAAGGTTCCGCGG
>JALLAP010000864.1:0-14037 GCA_036939355.1 Thalassiosira profunda | reverse complement strand
TCGACGGTGGCGTACGATGTCTCGTTGAGAACGCGGCCGACGAATACGAATGAATCTGAATTGCGCACGGACTCGGCGATCTCGGCGCCCGTCGTATCGCCCGGGGGCATGCAGCTGCACGCGTCTGCGGTGGGCAGCTGCAGCGCCGCCGGAAGCGAAATTAGGAGGGTCGACGCCTTCATGGTTAGAGCGCGCTCGAGACTTGCAGCAGAAGAATGAGAAGCATGAAAGCACTTGCTTTGGGGCGCCGGGCGCCGGAGCAGGGGCCACAACTCACTGGGCGCCACGCGTCCTCGACCAAAGTCGTTACGACACTCACAAAGAAGACACCAGATGCACAATTATTAGGTTATGAGCCCAGAAACTTCAAGTTAGAGAGAATCTCACGTGGGAATAAGTATTTCACTCACGTCACTGAAGGAGGTGTCTTTTCCTCGAGGGCTAAAATATAATGATAGACCCCATGCTTCAACTTCGCCGTTCCCAACCCAAGGATTTTTGATCCTGCCCCCAATTGCAGCATCAGCATGCAAGGGTCCAAGCAATTTTGTCGTCTGTACCCTAGTATCTTCGCCAAAAACTGTACTAAGTTTACCCCAGTTGTCGTACGTAGCGAGGCTCCTCAACATGAAATTGCCGCCGCCGCGGAACCATGCACTTCCAGTAGAAAAGCGCCCAAAGAAGCCATCTCTCGCCATAAACGAGGTCCACCAACACCCCGGCCATCGCCCCCGACCCATCGCTCGACTGCCTGCCCTCCTACGCCAGTCGCTGGCTGCTCCAATCTGCTTTGGTAGCGCCGCGAGGAACAACCGCTTCGACACATAATTTTTGCACGATGGTTCGATCGCTCAAAATCCTCGGGGCCGCCGCGGCCGCGATGGGCGCCTGTTCCGCCTTCACCGCCCCCGCCGCCCAACCCGCCTCCTTCGGCCTCCAACAATCCCGGCCGCTCTCCCCCGCCGCCGGGCCGCTGCACGCCTCGGCCTCGGTCTTCGACGCCCCAACCACCGGAGGCGGCGTGATCCTCGACCGCCCTGAGACCGAGACCCAAGACCGGACCCGCTACACCGACCGCGAGATGCTCCCCAACGGCGAGTGGATCCTCCGCATTTACAACGACAACGTCAACACCCGCGAGTACGTCGCGGTGTGCCTCGTCCAGGTCGTGGGGCTGTGCGAGGGCCGGGCCTACCACACCATGCAGGACGCCCACCGGAACGGCATCGCCAAGGTGGGGGAGTACAACCAGGAGGTGGCCGAGTGCTACGAGGAGCAGCTGGGGGAGCGGGGGATCGTGTGCGACGTGGTCATGGAGAACGGGGGGGAGTGAGGTGGGTTGGTGGGGAGGAGGCCGTGGAACGTTTGTGACCAGAGACACGAGATGTGCGCAGGCTTATGCCCGGGGGGACACTGGGGGGACACGGCTAGGTCCCCCGTCCTCGGGAAGGCGCACGCTCAGATCCCTTCTTCCCGATTTTGCTACCCCAATATTGTATTATTATCCAGAGAGAAATGGACGCGGACCAGCTTCCGTGCAGCATCACCCTTNTTGCTACCCCAATATTGTATTATTATCCAGAGAGAAATGGACGCGGACCAGCTTCCGTGCAGCATCACCCTTCCGCCTTTATGGAAGGGCTATCAGACGAAAGTAAAATAGTAGGCAACGAATATGCGAACACACGGGCAAGAGCGCCGTTAGGGAAGGTTAAATAGACAGGTTCGAGAAAGGCCTAGTATTTCAGGATTCCCCATGCTCACAACATCCTGGGTGCCCACCGGGCCGGTCGCTTCTCTTCTGCCGCCGGCTGGTTTGGCACTCTCCGCCTCTCCAACTTTCTCCTGCCCTTGGCCAGCTCTATCTTCCGCTCCATGACCTTGATGGTCTCCCGCAGTTCGAAGATAGCGGCCTTCTGCTGGATGTACTGAGACAAGGTGGGGGCAAGGGTGAGCAGTCGTGGGGACAGGGTAAGGCACGAGAGCCCCTTACCGCCATAACGTCCGGGCCGGTTTGCTCGTCCTCCAAGACCTGCGTTGGATCAGCTCTGTTCTTCAGAACATTCTTCAACCCATCCAGTTCGTCTTCCTTCGCGTAAACTTCCTCATCGAGCCTCTCCAGGTATGCCTCCCGCAAGGCCACCGCCTTTTCGTTGGCTAGGGCCTCCGCCTTGACGTCCTGGAGCCTGGAGTGCAGGATGTCGACCCTCTGCTTGGACTTCTCGAAGTTAATCTTGCGCAGGGCCACTTTGGACGCCACCGACTCCAAATCCTTCTTGGCTTGATTCTGCCGAACTTGCATTTGGTGGTAATCGACATAGTGGAAGGATGTCTCCTCGTCTCGGCAAAGTTGAGCCTCAAGCTTCTTTGCTTTGCTTGCAAGTGTTGAGTTCTTGAGCCTCAATTTGTCCAGCGCTGACTCTTGATCATACAGCTTTCCATCAAGGTAACGCATGAACTTCTCGGCCTTGTACCGACCGGGGTTGGTCGGGCACATACCGCCCTCGACGACGCCTCGTTGGAGGTCGTGCATATCCCGCTGCTGGTCACCAATTCTGAGCTCGGTCTCCTCCAGTGTGACTGTCAGAGAGGTAATGAGCTTGGTGGCCGTCTCCTTGCGGGCCTCGAGAGTATCGTTGAGCTGACTGAGAGATTCGATGGCGAGTTGAAGCTTGAGATCGAGCGGGGTCGACCTTGCAGCAGGCGCGGTGGTGCATTCGGTCTGGTTCCAATCCGAAGGAAGCGAGACACCGTTTTGCTTCGAGTATCGCTCGAGCAGCCGGTTCTCGCACTGGAGCTCATCCTGTGACAGTTCTTGCTCGAAGGCCTCGCTTGGAAGAGCCTCCCCGGGTTCGGAGGGCGACATCATCCCGCTCACGAATGTCAAAGGAGGAGGAGCTCAAAAGTTCAATCACTGCTCGAAGGCAGCCTCTCCGGGCTCGAGCGGCTTGAGCGAGGCGCGGAGATAAATTCATTTTTTTTTCAAATTTTGAATTTACAAATTAAAAAATCAAAAGCGTTTGAAATTTCCAATTGAAATTTCAATCTATTTTTCCTTGAACTTTTTTAAAAACTGATTTGTTTGAAAATGTATTGGGAAACGCCGCTAGGCGCTTTTTCACCGCCCGGCTCAGGTGCCGGCTCAGCGTGCCGTCAAGGACCTGATCCAGATCCCAATCTTTTGACGAGAGATAAACTTCATTTCGCAACAGTCAGCGTCCCATCCAAAATCTGCTCCCAGAGCCATTCTCCTCCTTCCTCTTCGTCGTCCGACTCCTCCTCTTTCCAGCTCGTCGTGCTCTCCTCCTCAAGCACTGAACCCCGCCTTTCCTCGCGCACACGCTGGATTTGCAGCAACGAGCCGGACAACTCCTTTCGGACTCCTTCGCGAGCGCCCCGCACGAGCGACGTGTGAAGGGCCGACATAAGAACGGGTGATTCGACCGACGAGTGCTTCCATTGAGACAAGACTTTCAGAGAATCATCAGGCGAGGCATTTTCAGCCATGACGGCAACGCAAGCATCCACATTGTTGGACGAATAGCGAGGGTTGCTCTGCTGCTCGGTGTGGCACTTTTCGAGCAGTTTGGAGAGTTCGGCAACGCTGTCAAATTCGATGTCGTGCTCCTCCACGCAGGGCGATAGTCTGTCGAAGAAGGAGACGGCCTGGGCCAGCAGAACCGCGTTGAGTTCGCCCTCGTTGCCCTCGACGGCTCTGTCAATTACAGTGGCAAGGTGATCGAGGACGGCCGTCAACACCTGCTTGTCACGACAATACCTCGGACTCGAGACGATTTCATCCGCTGCAAGGGTCGCCAAGAAAGTGAGTATCTGATGCAAGGGCGAATCGTAGCATCAACACGATGAAACACTCACCCAAATCGAGAGTCAAGCCAAACTCTGACATCTTCGCGCTCACGTCCACCAGAAACGGCAGGTCCCTGCGATACAGGAGGCTGCTCTGGGCGTCTCTCGACGCAATATGATAGAATGCCTCGCGGTTTGCTTCTTCAGTTTCAGGATCTGTCTCTTCGGCCAAGCTCAGAACTACACACCACTCCTTCACCAACGCCTCGTCTCGTTTGGCAGCAGCGTTTCCTTCCTCGTGGTGCAGGAGGCAAGACAAGTACCTCTTGTAGAAGCCTCCAGAATCCTCCGACTCCGAAGCTTCCCGGACACACCACGGCTGCAAGTCTGGGTAGGCAGAGACCAAGAGCGTGACGAAATCGACATCGCCGGAAAGCTGACCGGAAGATATCGATGGCAGCAGCACGTGCAGTGCGGACAGCATGGCGGGCTCATAGAACAGCAGCGCCTTTGCCTTCTGTAACGCTTTCACTGCGCCTTTGTGCGGAGAGTCATACTTGGCCAGACCAAGCAGTTTGTCCACGAGCACTCTCGAACGAAGTTTGCCCGCAGCGACGAGGCATTTGTAGATGTCCACGTAGGATCCGTAATCGTCAAGAAACGCCGCCGCTTCGTTCTCCGCTTCCTCGGCAAACCCTTTCTGCCCGACAGCGAACTTGCGAGTAAAGTAGAAGGTGGCCAACGCGCACGTCTCTCTTCGCGTCTCGTGGTCCAACTCCAAGTCTTCAATGAGCTCTCTCAGGTTGCGCTTGTCCTCCTTTCGCGACTTCTGAGCTGCAGTGCTCCCACTCATCATGGAAAGAGACTCGCTGTCGTCCATTCGAGACGAGGCGAAGGTCGAGTCCCCATCCCCACCGTACGGCTGCGAGGGCCACAACGCGCGGCGCTGCTTCCAGGGCAGGGGGCGGAAAGATTTCAGCCATTTTCCCAGCGCGTTGTGGATCAAGAAATCGCTCGCCTTTGCGACATCGGCCATTCTTTCGAGGGAGCTACTTCGCTGGGCAAACGAGACGGTGCGTTCTGGACCGACAGGAGAGAAAAGAGTTTCGTCCTTCGTGAATATTTGATCGGGCAGGCCACCCTCCAGCAACTCGACCAAGTCATACAGCATCGACGTCATTTCGCCCGGCGGCAGTGCGAGCGACTGCTTCTTCTTGCCGAGCATGCTCGCCACATCGCCGCCAAACAACAGCCCATCGAAGCCAGTCGCTGTCGAGGCTGCCTCCCCATGTGTAGAAGAATCGCTGCTTCCTCGATGGAGCGACGCTGCGCGCTCTTTTTCGGTCTCCTCGGCATACGCCTCGAGACGCCGTATCACGTTGGCCTTCCACGAATCGTCGCTGGCGGCCAGCTCCACCAGCAATCTGTGGTCGCACGCCTCAACGCCGCTCCATCCCGATCGAGTGCTCATATCGATATCTGGCCCCGCAGAGGACGCCGACACGACAGATGCGCTATCTCCGCGATGCCACCGTCGTTTGCTAGACCCCGTCTGAATCGAGGCGGTGCCACAGACGCGCGAGGCGACTTCCATTGGGTCCTCGTCTTCGTAGGCCTGGATTCCACGGTCCTTTGCCTCGACGGCAGCGACAAGGGATGTGGCATCGGCCATCGTTTGGGCGCCGCGCTCGAGCCTTCGTTTGCGCGCATTGATGGATGTATCTACCAGTGGGTCATTTGAGTGATCTGGTGGGGGCGAAGGCGCACGTAGGAGCACTGGCGCCCCTTCGTCCATTGCATAGAAACCGCTAGTGTTCCGATTTCGATTCCACTTACGATCGAGCTGGATCTGGCGAGCGATTTGGGCCTGCACTGATGGACGTTTCCGAGTGAACGACGCGACCGAATTCTCCACCGACTTGACAGCGATAGGTTGCACCTCTTCACCCTCTTCCACGACGCTGGACGCGTCTTTCTTCTCTTCCTTCTCGTCGTCCTCGTGGTGGGGGTGGTGGTGGTGCAAATGCGCAAACATCGGCATGCCGCTGTGTTGGTCCACGCCCATCAGGGCGCCAATGCCGAACAGATCGGCCGCTGGATCCGGGGCGCCCCTCGGGCCATCCAAGCCCAGCTTCTTCCGGTGCATTCGGTCCTCCAATTTGCGCTTCTCGCGTTCCTGCTGCTCGCGCAACAACGGCCGCCCCTCTCCCAGAACAAACCGCAACCGCACCTCTCTCGAATACTCCTTGGTCTCTTCGTCCATTGGTTTGCTCAACGGCCTCAGCACCGATATTGTCTTGTCCATGCCCACCGGGTTGTGTATCGTTCCGTTGATGAGCGACTTTCCATTCACGGCAACGATAATATCTCCTGGCGATAGTAGGCCGCATAGCTGCGCTGGACTGGCGCGTCCGTCCTCCAAAGGGGTTATCTTTTGAACGATGACCTTCCCCTGCAGGATGGTCAGCTTGAGCCCCAGCGAGGTATCGCCCACCACTTCCTCTCTGGGGATTTCAGAGATGGCAATGGCTGTGGCACCATTCAATTGTTGTTTCGACACTAGCGGCGGCTCAGACGATTGCTGTATTTGTATTGGCGGCCCGGGGGTCAGTTGAGTTGCGACGGTTGTCGACGAGATTGTCGAATCGTCCTCGTAATAACCACCTTTTCCAGAGGAAGGCATCGGAGAGTGTAGTTGCTGCGTCGGAAAGAGCTTCCTACGCGGCGGCGAGTGCTGATGTTGCAGTGGCGGGCGCCCCGATGGCGGTGGAGGGGGGACAGAGCGGTCACTTCCCTTGCTGTCCCCATTCCTCCTTTCCACCTTCTCGACGTCCGCTCGTTTCTTGACTGCCCTTCGTCTTAAAATGACCTCAATATGATTCGGCGGCAGGTCTCGCTTCCCCATTCGATAGGGCTTCACCCGGGAGTAGTAGTTGTTGCTCAGGAACGCCAGCTGCGGGAGATAATTTTGCAGTATGGGATCGTCCTCGGCTTCGAGGATGTGCATTGGATCGTTGGAGGCCGCGTCGGCCGACGGTGTTTCCTCCCCTGCATCTGAAGCATTCCCCTCGCTCACCGCAGGCGGAGCAGATTCATCATTCCCATCTGAACCATCTCCCGGCCTTTCCCCATTGATCCCGTCGTCTTCAACAGATCCAGATCTGTCTCGCTTGTGATCTCGTTTGTCCCTCCTCCGTTTGCCCCGTTTCTTCTTTGCACTTTGCAGCTCGTTCGGAGGTACCATTGATGCAACATTTTCCGATAATGATGAGAGAGGGACTGCCGGACGATAGTGTGAAAAGGCAGTGGAGGCATCGCCCTCGATGACTGCTGTGGGAACACGCCTCTTCCGTCTGTGTGCAGGCGAATGGTGTTGCTGTTCTAATGGCTCCTTTGATGGCAATCCTTCTTCTGAATGCTGCGGATGTGGCCCCACCTCGCTGTCTGATGCTTCACAGCCATCGCCCGTATCGATTTGCAATTCCCCTTGCGTGTCGTCAGTGAAGAAGCCGCGATTTTTGTGCATCGGCGTAGGATCGTTCAAGTGTTGTTCTGCCCCCTTCTCATCCCCACCGTCACCGTCGCTGGCAATATTATTATTTGCGCCCACACCACCATTCTCTGCGCCCGCACCTTGGCCGCTCACGTGGACGTCGCCAATGTGACCCTCTGGCAAATTATTCAGAATCCCATTCTCTCGATCCGCGCAGGAAGCATCTCCTTCCTGCTGGGGTGGCGTCAGGGGCCTGCCGCCAAGGCCATCAGCTCCCACCGGGGTGGCCGCCAACGTCGACGCCATTGATCTATTTAGCGCGCCCGCCTCCGGCTCCACCGACACCCATAGATGTTACGCTAGCGCTCCATTCCACGCGGGTCGTCGCCGTCAGTTGCGGCGAGGAACGCCGCCTTGCTCAAGCTCAAGAAGTGGCTTTGGCTTCTCTTCTCACTTACTTTTGTGCTTGCTTTGGAGGGGGAGACGAAGTGAAGGAGGGAGGCAAAAAATCAGTTTCCTGCGCCAAATTTCCGCTCGCCGACCATGAGCGCCCCCCTCCACAGCCCAACCGCGGCGTCCGCGCAGCCCCCCTCCCTATCCTCGGCGGTGGCGGGTGGCGCCATGACCGACGAAACCAACCAGCCGATGCGCAACTATGATGGAACTGAAATGCGAGACGCATCCGGACGGATGGTTTACAAATCACAGTTCCTGGCGACCCACCCCCTCAAGGCCGACTGCAAGGAGCGGGTGGGATACGGCGGGAAGAAGTTCACGTATGTGAGCGGCGACGGGGTGATCCGGTGAGTGATGATTGCAGCAAATATGCATATGAACATACCCGTTGGTTTTTGCACACATCTTATGCACATGCAACATTGCAAACAGCACCCTCAATGCCATCTTCGGCCACGGAGGATGGAGCTCCCAAATCACCGCAAAAGACAAGGTCCTCTGCGAGAAAGACGAGCGCGGGCGGTGGAACGTCGGGTACCTCACCTCCGTCCGCGTCACGCTCCTCAACGGGGTGTGCCACGAGGACTGCGGCTCCGGGGAGGGGATCGATCCCAACAAGCTCAAAGCGCACGAGAAGGCGATGAAGTCGGCGGTCACCGACGCCATGAAGCGGGCGGCAAGGCACTTTGGCGAACGCCTCGGCAATGCATTGTATGTGAAGGGGGCGGGGATACGGACGGCGCCGCGGACGAACCGCGACGCGCTCATTGATTTGGAAAGGAAGGATGCTCTCAATCTGTTCGGAGACCAGGCCGTCCTGCGCGCCAATCACCAGTTGCAGTCTCCGGAGGGCAAAGTCAGGACGACGACTGTCGCAACGGTTGCATCTACTTCTGCCTCTGCCACGAACAACACTGTGCAGAACAGGGTACAAAAGGAGAACCATCACCACAACAACGGAACAACAGCGGCGAGCTACGCTTCCAACAGTCGGCAGTTGCCCAACTGCCCTGTTCAGGGCCAGCAGACGGCTTCGTCGGCATCTGCTGTGATGCCATCGCCCATTGCTTCTTCGCATGGCCATCGCGGCATGGTGCAGACTCACCCTGTCCACACAATTGGAACCAGACCCGGCAGCAGCGGTGGGCACAGCCTCGGCAGCAGTGGCAGCCTCGGCGTACATAGCGGCAACCCACCTCCTTCAAACAACAACAGTCTGCAACAGCCCACGAACTTTTCGCACGCGCCCCAGCCTCCCAATCCGATGGCCCCGCCGCCCCGGCCCATGTTCAACCCCGCAGCTGCTCAGTACCATGCGGGAAACAACTCGTCAGTTAACAACAAGAGGAGCTTTGATGGAAGCAGCAGCGTTGTGAGCCATGGAAGCACCAACGGCAACACTGCCGGATATGCGAACGGCAATAATATGAGCGACGCTGCAAAGAGGCAGAAAGCAAGCCCCTACAGACAGAAAGCAAATCCCTACAACAACAGCGGCGGCAGAACGTCGGTATGAGAGGGGCGAGGTCTTTTAGAATCATATGCATGCGCAAGGGTTGAACGATGGTATTAGACTTGATTCATTGTTCAGTATTCTGTTGTTTTGAGCATCTTCCTCTTTAGCCCCTAGCTGACATCTTGCAATTAGATCACATTGCAACCTTGACGATATTGCAACAGAGTAGACCATCATCCACGTGCGCAATAGAGAATTCATGCCGCCTTGGACGCCCTTTGCCTGGGCACAAACAAAGGCGTTCTCGCGACGTCGTTTTGCACGCCCTCGGCTTCCGTCAGCAACGCAATTACTTCCTCCCGATTCTTCGTCTGAACCTTCTTTGCCAGGCTCAGCGCCGTGCTCTTCTTTCTCGTCTTCATTGCAACTGCCCCGGGACTGGCGCGTATCATTTCCTCAATCACCTCCGTGCTGGCCCCAAAGTGCACGGCCACGTGCAGCGGTAACCACCCATTGTAATCTTCGTACAACATCGAGGCAGGGTTGGCCCGCAGTAACGCTCTGACCACACCAATCGGCGCCCCATTCGAACACGCGTAATGTATTGGCAGCCGGCCCAGACTGTCCGGCTCGAGCGTCCCCGCCACAAACTCTTGGGCCATGTATTCGATCACCTCCACCGGCGCCGCAAATTGGCACGCCACATGGATGGGCAGCCGCTTGAACGAGCTCTCCTTCTTCTCCAGCCCCTCCGGGTACGCCTCGACGATCGCGCGGACGACGTCGAGCGGCGCGTGGAGGGACGCGGCCACGTGGATGGGCAATAAATGGCTCTCGTGATCGCCATCGAAGAAACCGGGGCGGGTCGTCCACACCTTCGCCTCGTGGGGGTGGCAGTCGAGCTCGGTGACGGCCGACTGCCAGTCCTCCTCGAAGAGGTAGAGGTTGAGCTTCTTCCGGCCGCGGGAGACGTGGAGGTGGAAGTGCATGATTTAAATGGCGGTGTTGTATCTTGTGGTGCTGTTGCAATAATGGTTGCCTGTGTTGTGGAGGGCGGGGGCGGCGGCGGCAACCAAGAAGAGCCAAGACCCGCCCGTCGTCTTGTTGAGCGTCTTGAGATGTCACGTGAAGCCGAACTCCTGGCCTGTGCAGGATTCGGGCCCTTCGTCAGGTTGAAGTTTAGTGCCGGTGATAAAAAGGTACGACATTAGGCCGACATTGATACTGCTCGCGCCGGTTTGCTCGCTCAGAATGAGACCTGTATCTTCGGTTCTTTCTTGCTATTCGTTAAGTAATAATGGATGCGGCACCCCTGTGTAGGAAGCGACACGACATCTCCAAAGTTGACATGCCCCCGACGGAGAAATAAGTAAGATGCGCGTCATGAAATCGTCACCACATAAGCAAGATTCTCCGCGAGAACACATTGGAACATTCGCAATGATACGAAGACCCTTGAAAATTGCATGCAGTCATTTTCCCTTGCAAATCTCGGGATCGTGTGATTGTTGCACGTGAACCGAAGGACGAGTCCCCTTCAAAGACGCGAGGCAAACTGCAGGGGCGCCTGCGGTGTTGGATAGCCATCTCTCTCGCCACACACGCCAGTCTGACTCAAGGCTCGCATCGCCGTGGCGGTTCAACTGTTGTGCACGCTCTCACTTCGGCGCATGCTGCATGCTGAATCGCCTTTCGATTCGCGGGTGAACGCTCCGGAACTCGCCGCGCGACATCGACGGAGATCGACGAACATCCCGGCACATATGAGTTCACATTCCTGGCCGCAACCGCCGGCCGCACCGCAGCACGCTCATTATCCGCAGCATCCGCAGCAACATCACAGCCTCGCGCCGGACCAAGCCCGCCCCTTCCAGCCCAACGTCGCCCTCCACGAGCAGAACGGCGTCGCCCTCCTCAACGCCATGATGGAAGCCGCCACAGGAGTCCCCGCGGTTCACGACCAGCCGCCGCCTCAGCTCACCGCCGCCCAACTTGTCGCCCGCGACGACATCGCGCGCCAGATCGCCGCCCAGGCCGCGGCCGTCCGCCAATCCTTCGAGCGTTCCGCGGCCCGCACGCCCGCCGGCGGCGCCACCGCCGCGGCGGCCTCCCACATGGCCCGGCTCCACCGGAAGCGCACGTTCGAGGCCGGCCTCGGCGCCTATCAGCTCGGCGTTGCGCCCGAGGTATTGCAATCGCAGAGGCGGGCGGCGAATTTCCGCCAGTTCCGGAGCCCCGTCGCGGGGTACACCCGCGACACCTCCGGTGGAAGCCATGGAAGCCAGCCGGGCGCGATTCCCACCCTACCCACCACTCTCAGCGTGACGCACCAGCCCCCCAGGCCCAAGAAGGAGGCCAGGCCCCGCACCAGCGACGGCATCGTCCTCCGGGCACACCCTGAAGACCTCACCGTGACGTACAACGACGTCGTGTGCGGAAAAGGCAAGACCACCTCGAGCCTTGTGGGTAACCAACGGTACAAGGTGTGGATCGACCTCCACAAGGAATCGTTCGCCAAGGCCTTCTCCGATGCCGAACGGCGCGGAATTGCCGTCAAGATTGTAGACTCCGTGACGGGCGGGGTCCCGCAGGGCCGGTTCCTGAGTTTGGATATCCACACCGGATTGTGGTACGACGTCGGGAGAGAGAGGGCCGTGGGGATCACCCTCGAAGCCCTCATGGCGGAGACGGGAAGTATGAAGGCCGTCCGGCCGGCCCGGAAGGCGAGCGTCCGGCGGACGTTCACGTCCAAGGCCGCGTAAGGGATTTTTGTATGGGTTGGTGCACAAGATGTGCACAAGTTTTGGGGGATGCACAGACTCCTAAGATTGAGAGTGAATAAGAGTATTAGTGACGAGTTAACGATGCAGTGTCGTTTAGATTCAGCTCAGTGGGGGAGGAGAGGCAAGAAGTTATTGGGCCAAGGGCCAAGAGCTCCTTGATAGTCCCGGACTCTTGATCTAAGAGAAAATTGCAATAAGCTCTTACTTTACTCTATCCTCCACTGCTATTCTCCAGCTTCTCCAGCGATGGTGTGCGTAGACGAGATACGCTCCGTCCCTTGTGAGCGCCTGAGCCTGGTTCAATTCGTATCATCCACACCTCTTTCCAGTGTAAACGCGACTCCTTTTGGTTCGACTCGCCCGTCTTACTTTCACGAATGGACGTCAGCCACCAAAACAAAAAGCAAGCGTGAAGAACAACACTCCTCGCTCGCTCCATCCACCCTCCACCCTCCCACCCCTCTCTCTAGTCCACCGCCGCCATTTCGATTGGAAGGATCAGAGCGCGGTAGCTGGACAGTGGCGAAGTGGGTCTACGGGCGACTGGCGGAAAGGGAAGCAAGGTATCCTGCTGCACACTGAAAGCGAGAGGCACCTCCTACAATGAGTCTCCTCAAAGAGTTTGCAGCTGCAGGCCCGGGCTGCGCGTGTGCCAATGGCCTCCTCAATTGCTTCGAGACGACCAAAGTAAAATTGCAATTGCACAACACCCACCGGCGATGCGGCGCCGCGCCCATATATCACACTCCGACGATGCGCGGCGTCATGCTGCAGGTCGCCCAAGAGGAGGGGGTGGTGAGGGGCCTCCTGACGCCGGGCCTTTCCGCCAGTTTGACGCGCAGCATGCTCTACGGCGCGTACCGAGTGGGGCTGTATTCGTCGATACGGGACAGGCTCGGCGGTGGCAGCGGCGATCCGACGTTGGTGCATCGCATGATCAGCGGCATGCTGTGCGGGGGGATCGGATCGATGCTCTCGTGCCCGCTGGACGTGGTGCGAACGCGGATGCAGGCCGATTCGGGCGTGATGCAAAACGGAAAGTACGTGACTGGGCTTAGAAGAGGGAAGCCGGTGAGATATACAGGCATGGTGTCGGCCTTGCTCACAATCTACAAAGAGGAGGGATTACGAAAAGGATTGTATCGGGGTGCTTCAGTTACTGTTGCGAGAGCCAGTTTGCTGAATGGCGCGCAATTGTCGAGCTATGATATACTCAAGAGAATGGGCGGTTGGGAGGAAGGACCGGCGCTGCACTTTGCTTGTGGATTACTCAGTGGCATCGTTGCCCAAATTGTGGTGATGCCAGTTGACACAATAAAAAGCCAAATGATGCTGGGGCGTGGCTGGGGAGACGTTGCGGAAATAATACGACGAAACGGACCGTTTTGGCTGTACCGTGGCTGGGCACCGGCTTGTGCAGGACAGGGCTTGATCATGGTACTCCAAATGCCTCTCGTTGAAGAGTTCCGAAGGTTGCTGGGTGTCAAGGCAATATAGCAACGAGGTCTACAACGAATCGACCCTATTGGTACAAAACAAAGTGCATTACGTCAGCCTCGGCGCTTTGGAAGGGCCAATGTTCGCATCCCTGCTGGCACGACGGCAGCAAAAGAAATCCCTCAGCTCGTCGTCCACTGGATCCACTAGAAAGAGAATGGAAATGAGCCCCACGTTGATTGCTGCCAGCGCCACCGATATCCACTCGAACACGAACAGTTTATCTTGCTTGATGATGTATATGACCGTGCACCCGATAGTGGTAATTGGAAGGACAGTGAATACCACTTTGCAGAGCATCGGGTATTTCACTTGCTTGCACAACAGAATCGCGTGGAGAACTCCATAGGCACCACTCAATATGAAGTAGACATACGATCCAATTTCATGAATGAGTAGAGCGTTCCCGGGCCCGTCTAGATCGAACAACGCCAGAAGGACGAATCCTCCATAGGCCAGGATGTTGGAAATGGCCGCGATCAGGTTCATTGCGTATCTGCATTTGGATTCCGTCCTCTGGCGCCGATGGTACTCGTTGACCTGGA
>JALLAP010000863.1:0-11114 GCA_036939355.1 Thalassiosira profunda | reverse complement strand
CGTTCTCCACCGCCTCGACGACCCACCGTTCCATCACCCGAAACCGGTCCGAAAATGGTATGTCCGCAAGCTGCGTAATGTTCTCTATCACGAGCAGGCGATCCGAGAGATGGGTCGCACGCTGCGTCTTGGTGGCCTTGCCGTAGGCCGGTCCAAAGTAGCTCCGCGTGAGCGTGTTGAAGCTCAGGGTCCGCTGTCGTGTCGCATTGGCTGGTATCGGGGCGGAAACGGGGTGCCCTCGTCCGCTCTTGTACGAGCGCAACTGCCCCTCGCCCTCACGGTCCCCGCTGCACGGCTCCCATTTCCCGTAAATAATGTCCACATCTCCCCTCTTCTTCTGAAAGTCCCTGAAAGAATATGGCGCGTCGTCCGCAAAAAACACGTCGAAGACCTCGGACGCGTTGAGGCCGTGGAGCTCCACGTCCCGGACCACGCACACCTCCAACGGAGGAAATTGGGAGTCCATCGATGCCACATTTGTTGGGGTGGTGGT
Source organism: Thalassiosira profunda (assembly GCA_036939355.1). Taxonomy (NCBI): domain Eukaryota; phylum Bacillariophyta; class Thalassiosirophyceae; order Thalassiosirales; family Thalassiosiraceae; genus Thalassiosira; species Thalassiosira profunda. Next base: position 10,621 of record JALLAP010000863.1, on the reverse strand, counting down.
CGTTTCTGACGACGTCGACGTTGTTGTCGCCGACGGCGATATTTGCAGCGATTCCGCGTGTGGGGTTGTCGATTGTTGTGGGAGTGCACCCGCTCGCGGCGGCCGCGAGGAAGAAGGAGCTTTCGCCACGGAGCCGCGGGAGGCCCGTTTAGTTTTCCGCTTGTCTTGCGGCGACGTCGGCCGGCCATCCTTGAGGGACGATTTTGGGGAGAGCAGTCCGGCCCGGACCGGCGCCGATCTGATTCGTCGCAGAACGTATCCCCCGCCCTTCTTTGGTGGCTGCTGGCGTTGATTCTGCGATTTCGATAGCTGCTCTTCGCCCGCATCGACGCCATCTCCGACGTCATCCTGTAGTTTCGGTGAGGCAACCTCATTCTCCTCGTCATGCTTCCCCACCAACATCCCCTCGCTCACTGTCGCCGTTGCTTCGCCCTCCTCCAACAACAACGCCGGCCCCACCGCCGGCCCCGACACTGCATCCGCCCCGCCCTCCTCCCAAAAGAGCGCCCCAAACTCCTCCCCGTTCCAAATCTGGTATCCCTTGTCCAACTCGTGGAAGAATCCCACCGCCCACAGCGCCGAGGCCCCGGCAACGGCTGAAACAGCCGCCGTGGCCGCGGCCCCCATCAACGCCAACGGGTGGACGACGAGGACGGCCGTCAACGCCCCGGCCGCTCCCGCCCCGCAATATTTGAGGGAGGGAGTCTCGTGGAGGGCGTCGAACCACGTGGACGGGGTAAAGTCGGAGGGACTGAAGTACGGCTTGTAGCCCGTGCTGTCTGCAGCCGCGTCGGCCTCATCGCCGTCTCGTGGAACTGCGTCTCGGTCCTCCCCAACCATGTCATCGTCCGTTGCATTGGGCGCCAGGGAGGAGTCCCCCAAGTTCATGAGTCCCAGCGCCTCCACCGCCACGAAATCGTCCGCTCCCTCGACGGTCGCGGGTGCCGAATCGCACTGCGGCAACGTCAAGTGGTCGAGGCCGCAGGAGGGGAAGGAGGGGGTGAGGGAACGGGCCCTCCCCAAGAGAGTGAGCGGCTCGTCGGGTTGTGCGTGCGATGTGTCAATTGAGAGGTCGGGGGTGCCTTTCGGGATATTGCCAGCATTGGATCCGTTGTCGTCCCATCTGTCAGTGGCCCTCGATGCATTGTTGTCTTCAGTGGTGGCTGCATCCTCGTCCGGAACGGCCAAAGGAGACGGTGCACTTTGATTTTCTCGAGTTGCAGGAATTGGTTGTGATTGCAACACTGGAGCATCGACATTGCAATTCGCTGCCCCCTCGTCATGTACCGCCACCCGATCATTCCCATCTTTGTCATCGTGGTCTGCCTCCGCGCTGCCGCCGAAGAGGTGGGCGACGGCCGACGAGACCGTGTCGCTCACCCAGTCTACTCCCAAAGATTCGTCGCACGCCGCCGCCGCCGCCGCCAGCTGGTGCTGCGGCTGCGGCGGAGATTGCAGCTGTTGAGATTGCTGTGGCAGGTCGGTCATGTTTCATCGGACTGCGGCGAGGCGCCGCTGCTGTTGGTGCCGCCGTGGAAGGAGGGCGGACCGTCCTCCTCGGGAGTGATGTTGATGGGGGTGGTTGTGGTTCGAGGCGGACAGCTGCTAGCTCAGCAGCAACAGATTGCAATGGAAAACCTACAGGACCGGCAAGCAAGGCACGCCGCCCTCTCGCACAGTGCTAGAGAGTGAGCCTGCTTCCCCGTCTCCTCCTTCCTCCGTCGTCGCCGCCGCGAGTGCCAGGGATTGCCGAGCTTTCCTCGATCGAGGAGCAACAACAACCAAAGAAGTTCGACACTTTCACTTTAGTCCCGCGCGTCTGCTCCAGCGGGCCAAACGCGGGTCTAAATTGATTTGAACACCCTCAAAAACTTATACTAATTCCTACGTGAGTTATAGTGAAACAGCTTAAAAAACTTCACACCCGTCTTTCGACCCGCCTCGCCAACTCGGTCCTCATTCCCTCCGCGGCGTGTCACCCACCACCACCTGCCCACGCCGCGCACCCAGTCCCTGCCCTGTCCACCGCACCCTTTCAATCCGGCGGACGAGCCCCTTGCATCAGATGGGAGGGGGCGGACCGATCGTTGCAATTTGAATTGCCCCCGAGCGCTAGAGAAGAGAAGAATTCTCAATTCCCCATGGCCACCAACATCGCCACCCACGCCCTCGCCAAGGGCCCCCTCGCTTCGGCCCTCGGCCAATGGACACTCCTCGGCGTCGGCACCTTCGTCCTCTTCACGGGGGACAACGGCGTCTCGAGGGCGGCCCAGGAAATCGCCGCTGTGGCCGTCCGGTTGGTCACAGGCCGGAACGGCGGCGACCTGTGGCGGGAGGCCGCCCTCGGCCATAACAATTTGCAGAATTCGGGAACGCCCCAGCCGATCGTCATCCACAGCGTCACGTCGGACTCCAAGAATTACGGGGGGTGGACGACGACCATCATTCAGCTGGGCCTCGCGTCCGGGGCGTGCTGGGGCGCCTACATAATTTTCTCCAACTGCCTCCCGGAGCAACTCAAGGAATTGCTGCCCGTGACGCGCAAGTTCTTCGAGGCGGCCGTCACGTCGCTGGGCCAGGGCATCCTCAAAGTGCGGGAGGCCCTCGAGGAGAAGATCAAATTATTGGGGCTGAAGCAGGACCGGCTGGGGGAGAAGCAGGACCAGACGCACCGCGAGGTACTAGGGCTGAAGGACGACGTTGGCGACGTGCGGCTGAGCGTCGACGACATCGCCATTGCCATTTCCCGGTGCGAGGAGTCCCTCACCGACGCGGCGGGGAGGCAGACGTACATGACCCGGGGGGTCAGGCTGTTGGTTCAGTGCGTGGGGGATTTGCTGCGCCCGAGCAATCCCACCGTGGCCGAGGAATTGGATCAGTTCAGCCGGCTGTCTTCGGAGATGGACGACGGCTTCCACTACCGGGAGGCCGGCGGAGGTGGGAAGAGTGGGGCCTTGATCAACGCGCAGGAGTCTCCGTCGTCGATCAATCTTTCGGAGATCGGATCGATCGCCTCGATGGACCACCTGGGGGATCACCACCACCACCACCACCACGGGAGCCGGTCCGTGCCGCGTCCCCGTCGGCCCCAGCCGACCCTGGCCCACGCGGCCACCAACACCAGCACCGTGCCGAGCAGCGCGTCCAAGGCCGGGAACCGACCGCAATTCCTGGGTATGGCAACCCCGGGAAAGATGGCGCCCCGGATGCTCCACTCCTTCGGGGGGAGCGCGCGCGGCAGCGACGCCACCGCCACGACGGCGTCGGCGAGCACCGTGTCGCGGTCGCTTTCCGGTTATGCGGAGTACGAGGTGCCCCATTCGAACTACCATTCCAATCCGTCGTCGGGGAAGGCCACCCCGACGGCGCTGGGGGAAAGCGATGCGGCCGATCCGGTCCCGCCGGAGGACGTCGAGGAATTGTTGCGGAGAGTGAAGCGAGGGGGAATAAGCCCGGTGACCAGCCCCGCCGTTCCGGCCATGCGAGCACATTAATTGGATGAAAAAAAGAGAAGGGGGGGAAGTGAAGTGGAGGTAGAAGGAGGAGAGAGAATGTGGGAAATATTCTCTTCTGTGTTAGAATATATGTACATGTTCATTCTTCCGGGGATACTGGGAACTTGGTCAATTTCGTGTATGCGCTTCATGCTTTCTCGTCCTTTCTAGTTCCAACCAAGTTGCATCAGCTCGTTCAGGCCGGAATGAGACCCTCCATCTCCTGCTTCGTCCTTCGTCTCCTCCTCTGACTTGGTTCCAGGGGCCACTCAACTCTCCAGCGGCAATGCTTCCGGGCGCAGTCGATCTGACAGCCGCCGGGGCATCTGACGAGGAAGCAGCCGTCCCCTCCGTCCCGCGCAATTTCTTGAGCAACGATGCAACCTCCGCCCCCGTTCCGTAAGATCCCGTTCCACCCCCGATTTCTTCAATCATCCTCTTCCTCTGCCTTTCATCTTCCTCCCTGCTCGGCGGGGCCGCGCCTCCCACAACAAATACGCGTTGTGGCGAGCGCGACGACACATCACCCACATCACATGCGCCTTTGTTTCCGCCCTCCGCCTCGAGGTCCATGAGCAGGTCAATAATGGCAGCCTGGGACTCAAAATTCTTATACATCTCCGACAACCACCGCCCCTCGGCCGCCCTCAAGGCCTTCTTGGCCTCGACCACCTCTCCATTTGAGATGGAGACCAACGAGTCAAGCGCCTTGATCGCCAGGTCCCTGTTTTTGGCCGCCGTCGACGCCTGAGCCTCAGCTGCGGCGACGCGCGCCTTCGCCGCCTCGTACTCGTACTCACGACGGCCCTGGGAAGAAGACGACATGGCTTGTTGGTTCTAGAGTGGGCGGGGGTTGGGAGAGGGGGGAGGGGGCGGGAGGGCTAGCCGACCCCGACCTCTCCCGCCCGACCAAGCCTTTCCCGGCATTGGTAAAGAGGGCTAGCGAGAACCCCGAAAGTTTCTTCAACTAGGCTTAGGAATCAGTAATAAGGAAGTATGGATAGGGGGCTAGTGGGTCAAGATAGCGGGGTGCGCCAAAAAGGGAGGGGTGGAGAGAGGAGGCTCAAGCAAGCTAAGGAAAGGAGACGAAGGAGGAGGAAGAGTGGAGACGAAGGCATCAACATTCAGCACCTGGCGAACGACAATGTATCGACGATCATCACTCGCCGCCCTCGCGGGCAAGGCCTCGCGGACCATGGTCCGGGATCCGCGCAAGGCGAAGCGGGCCCTGGTCGCGACAAAGGATACCGACGCCGACGGCAGCCGCAGCCTCCAGGCCCATCAACCGCCATCGCACGACGTCGGACGGCCGCAGCTGCCCTTCGAGCCCTCGGCGCAGGACCAGCAGTCGATGGGGCTGGGGTCGTATATGCTGGCAGGGGCGGGGGTCGCATTAGGATTTACTCTGGTGGGGGCGCTGTTCGGCGGGTGAGGAGAGAAGACAAAGGAAGCTGTTGAATGCAAAAGGGAGATGAATCTTGATTGAAGAGGCAGAGGCAGGTGGGAAGGCCGGCCAATTTTCCGGGGATGACTCATGGGAAGAAGTGCGCTATTGCAACAACTTGCTTCTCAAAGAAATTGAAGCAAAGGGGATAAAGCACAACTCTGCAAGGCGAAGATACAATATTCGGTTCTCTAGTGTTGGGGCGCGGGCCGTCGAGATCCCTTCGTCAGAATCTGCCGCACCACCCTCTGCGACCGCTGCCGTTCGACCTCGCCGCCGGAAGGCACGACGACCGCCTCGCCGTCGATGCCGGCGCGTTGCACCCAGCCGCGTCCGTCCATGAGCCGCAGCCAGGTCCCCGAATCTGTTGCAGTGACCCTCTCGGACACCAGAAACCCTTCACCTTCTCGGATAAACTCGCCCGTGGCAGCGGCCCGCGCCGCGGGACCGCGCCGGACGCACAGCCCCACAGAAGAGCAACGAAGCGCCGCGTACCTCCAGCCGTCGCGGTGGCGCTCGATGGAGGGGGCGGAGGGGCACTCCTCGAGGAGGGACCGCCCGTCTTTGGCGCGGATTTGGACCCACTCGCCGGGCGTGGCGAAGGCTTTGAGGGAGGCGTAGCGGCCCCGCACCGTCGACGGACCCGTGGCATTGTCGACACCCAGGTGTTGTCGATCCCGTCGGCGGTACAGCTTGGCAAAGCACTCGGTGACGGGTACTGCCGAATCGCTCCTTTCCCGGATCGTCACCACCTCCGACGCCCTCAAGAACTCCCCGCACTCGAAGCGGAAGGCGGCGTCGTTGCGATTGGATTTGATGATTGGCGCTTGGCCCGACGGACCGTGCCGCACGTCCAGTCCGTCTACGGATTTGACTCGAAACCAGAACGAGCCGTCGCGCACGTCGGGAGCATCCACCGCACGGGCGTATGTTGTGTCGCCCAAGCGTCGGGGTATCCAGCCTTGGCCGTTCAACAGTCGAACGAAGCTCTGGAGGGGAGTGAAAGGTGAATGTCGAATTGGATGAGGGAAATGCAAGATGCAAGTGTTGAAACGGCAACGCAACGACTGTCGCACCTTTGAACCAACCTCGTCCGACGAATCCCACCTCTCGACCGGCACGACTGTTCCGCAGGGGATGATGGGTATCGTTTGCTGCTGCGGTTGCGGCCCCTGCTGCTTTTGGGGAGTCCTCTGCGGCGGCGACGCCTGGCCCTGGCGACGGTCCCTCTCCTTCGTGGGCGTGACGGCGACCCGATTCCAGACCGAATCGAAGAAGGAGCTGCTGATGACCGACGCGGCCTCCACGGAATCGGAGGCGGCGGTGGAGGGAGGGGCCGGCGGCTTCCGCGGCGCGGTCTGCGGCGAGTCGTCCCGGCGAGGAGTATTTGTTGCTGCGGGGCCAGGCTGCGGCTCGGGGGGCGGCAGCAGCACCTTGACCCCGAGGGGAGGCGCCACAATGCGCAGCCACACGATGCCAGCGTCGGGCGATCTCTCCCGCGCATTCGGATGCCGCGGCGTGGCCGCGGCCTCCGCGCCCCCCGCGGGGACAATCGCACTCCCAATCTCCTCGCACGCCCGCCCCTCCTCCTCCCTTCCGACGCCCCCCTCCCGGCGTTCCCGCAACGGCCCCGCCAACTCCGCGTCGTGCGGGACGATGGCCCACCCGCTCCCGTCCGCGAGCTGGATCAACCCCCTTCCGTTCGTGTACAAACTCCCGTCGTCCGTCGCTTCCATCCGTCCCGCGGCCTCGAAGATCCGCCCGCGGGCGAGGCACCGCGCCCCCCCGGACGGGGGGCGCTTCCGACCCCCGCCCGATGTGGGGGAGGCGGAGGGGGACGTCCGCACGAAGGGCGACGTGCCCGGCGCGTCGCGATGGCGGGAGGGCGGCGCGGTGGGGCCGTGGTGGATCAAATTCGAGACCTGGAAGTGGGGCGCGTCGAGGATTTTCAGCCCGGCCGGGGCTGTGACGCGCATGAGATAATAGGTTTTGGCGTTTTGCTGGGAGGGCTCCTCGTTGGCGAGGCCGTCGTCGGGCAGCGAGGTCGAGCCGTCGCCGATGCCGGTGATGGACGATCCGGCCTCCTCGAACGACTCGCCAACGGCCGCTGTTGGGAATGCGGACAGCGGAGCTTGGCGCGGGGGACGCCGTTTGTTCCGTGTTCTCCTCGACCGGACCGCCTTTGGCGTCGCCACCGACGACGCCACGACCGACGAGTAAAAAGAGCCGTCGGCCGTGGAGTTCATTGCAGTAGAATTCATCGCCGACGAGTGCAGCGACGAGTTGTCCTCGAAGCTCAACGACAACGACGCCTCAATGCCGCCACCGTCATCACCGCTCCGGCCGTCGCCTCCGCCCACGCTGCCCGGCACGCCCTCCCGCTCCCCCCGCGTCACGTCCCGCATCAGGTGCGCCGCCCGCAGCCTCCGATCGACGTCGGCGACCCTCCGATCGGCGACCCACCCCCGCCGCGCGGCCAATTTCAAATACCGCACCTCGCCCGCGTCGGCGTCGTCGACCAGGTCCGCGCCGTCGTCTGCGCCGTTGTCCGCCTCTCCGCCATCGCCGTTGGCGGAATGCAAAGGCATCGCAACGCGGAGGGACACCTCGTGCGCCGATCCGGGCAGCAGGCCCAATCCCAGGGGCGCGGCGTCGGGGGACGGCCCCGACAGCACCGGCAGCGGGGAGGAGGCGGCGACGCGGTACAGGAACGGGCCGCGCTCCACCGCGCGCTGCAGGGATGCCGAGGCGGAGTTCGACAGGGGCTCCGCGATGCTTTGCCGATTGCGATTGAGGTCGTGGTCCGACAGGATCAAGTAGCCGTAGTGGCCGGTGGAATCGTCGGATTCGTTCGTCGGTCGGTTCGGCCCGTCGTCTCCGTCGGTGCCGTCCAACGAGACTCGATCGTTGGCGTACCCGCCCGTCAAAATGGAATCGACGCGAATGGCCCGGACGAACGCCGTCGCGTTCGACCGCTCCCCGCTCCCGCCTCCCTCGTTGGATCGGCAACGGAGCGGTACGGTGATTTCCGGCGAATGCGTCCCGACAATCTCCCCGTGGCCGACGTAGTGCGTTCCTCCGTGCGTGCCTTCAAGTTCCTCCTCCTCCGACGTTGGTTGATGCGCCGCCAATTTCCCCCGTCCGCCCTCGTCGAACAGCTCGTCCTCGGACAGCAGCGACGCCACCCCCCGAAAGGTTACGCGGTAATAGCGCGGTTCGTCGGCCGCGGTGCCAATCTCGTCCGAGGGACATCGCTGCGGCTGCGCTGCCGATGATGATGCTTGCTTTGTCGGCGACAGTCGCAATTTCCCCCTCTGCCCACTGCTCGATCTTCGATCCGCGCTGCTCTCCCCCGGCCCCACATCCAGCTCGTCCGACGGATGCCGCGCCGGGGGCGGCCTCCGCCGCTCCCGCGGCTTGGCGGGCGACCTCCGCGCCCCATCAGTTGTGACGTACGGGGCGATGACGTCCTTCCGCCGCATCATATCTTGCCGCTCGTGGAGGGGACCTTTCGTTGGCCCCCTTGTCTCCTCTTGGGCACACTCCCCCACGGGCCGGCCGCTCGGTTGCCGCACTCTGCTGTGGCCGTTGCTGGGTTGTTTGGCCCATCTCGCATCCTCGCCACCGATGCCGCTCTTTTGGTTGAGCGCCCGTATCCGATCCCCCACCGTCGTCCCCTTGGCGGCTGTTGCCGCCGCCGACGCCGGCCTCCGTTCCACTGCCACCGCATTTGCGCTCCCCTCACCTCCACTAGTATCATTTGCGGGCCTGTCATCATGATCGAACCGCAGCCTCCCCATTCCCGTCTCGAGACTGGCCGTCGTTGACGTGGCCTCCGTCAGGACGGCCGTGCTCGCGCCGCTCCCCCCGCTTCCGCCTGTCGCCTCGCCGCCGCCCCGGCCATTGGTTTGTTTGGCGGGCGGGAATTCGGAGTGCTGGGGCCCCTTCCGATTGCGATTATAATTGTCGTTTTGTGATGATGACGCTGTGGAATTATTGTTGGGGGACTCGCGGCGCTTTATTGGGGAGAGCGACGACTTCAGAGGCGATGTATCGACGTTGGATTGAGGAGGAGGCGAGGCAGTGGCCGAGGACGAGGATTGCCCCCCGTTCATCACTCCAGCTGTTGCTGCCCCCCCATCCTCATTCTGACCACCGCCAACAACCACCGCCGCCGTTCTCCCCCGCGCGCGGGCCGACCGAAGCAGCCTGCGCTGTCGCGGGGAGACACCGCCGTACCGCCGGGGGCTGTTCATGAGGTCGGAGGTGCAGGTGAGGAATGGGTCTGGGCGAGTCCTGACTGAGCTGACAAAAGATACGGCAGAAAATTGCACATAAAAATTAGTAAATACCTACAAATTTTACGACACACGAGATGTGAACCGAGTTGCAAAGCTGTCGCGACACCCCTCCAACCCACCAAAAATCCAAAGCACGCAAGAGGAGTTGCTCCGTCGTCGTTGGCCGATTCAATGGCGCCCTCCGCGCGGCGGCGGCCCCTCCTCCCGCCGCTCCTCCTCCCGTGCCTCGCGGCCCAGCTTCTCGTGCTGTGCCTCGCCGGCCTCGCCCTCCAATTCGCCGCCGTCCATCGCCTCGACCGCTCCTCACAAAATGATGGCAACCTCCTCGCCTCCTCCTCGGCTGCTGCAGCATCAGCCACATCCGCCCGACCAACCATCGCGTACGTGGTGACCCTCACGGGCTGCGGCGACGGCGACAAACGCTACACCAAGCACGACGCCATCGGCCTCGTCACCCAGGGCGCCGCCGTCCTCCGCCATTCCGTCCACCTCGCCCACGCCAAATCGAAGTACGACTATCGAATGTACGCGCTGGTCCACCCGGCCGCCAAGGAATGCTCTGCCGCCGTGGCCAAATTGGGCTACACCGCCCTCGTGCGAAACACCCCGTTCGACGCGCGGGACATCCGCCAGGAGTTTCTGCGGGAGCACATCGACGGGGCGAGCTGCTGCGGGCGCAAGGAGTACGTCAAGCTGTACGCGTACACNATCGTCGGTCCATCGAAGGGGCGGCGGCGGGTCGACGCCTTTTACACGCGGGATTACAACATGGTCAATGCGGGCGGAGAGCAATACGCGGGTGTGCAAGGGGGTTTTCTCGTGGTCCGGCCGAACGAAACGACCTTCGAGGAATACGTCGACATCGTCCTCGAGGGCGACTACCGCAGTGGGAAGGGATGGGGCGGTCTTTACGGTTACTTCTTCGGGGGAATGCAAATTCAGGGCATTTGCGCGTACTATTACGGTGAGCGACGTCCCGACGCCGGGATCGAATTGAATCGGTGTCGAATCAATGCCATGGTCGACAATCCCCGCTTCGGCCCCGACGACAGGAAGAGGCCGGGACAATGCCGCGACGGGAGGGAGCGGTGCGAGGACTGCCGGACCACCGACGTGGCGGACGTGCTGTCGGCCCACTTCACCATCTGCCAAAAGCCTTGGGAGTGCCGGACCCACTGGGAGAACGACCGGTCGCTGTGCGCCCGGCTGCACGGGGAGTGGTTTCGAATACGACGGAGCTTCGAGGAGGCGAGGACGGACGACGACGGGCTGCGGCAGCTTCCCCCGTTGGAGGGGGCGTACGAGCCGGGCCGATATCACGGCTACTGCACGAAGCCGGGCCGACAGGGGTACCTGCCGGTCAAGATATGACACTGTTTGCG
>JALLAP010000862.1:0-12328 GCA_036939355.1 Thalassiosira profunda | reverse complement strand
TCAGACCAATTGACCAGCCGCAGGGCCCGTCCTTCGAGTGGCAGTGAGGATGTCACGAAAACCCCTGCTGATGTGTCGTCCGCCTCAGCGCTCCACGATATGTTCATTTCGACGAGGTGATCGGCCAAACCAGGCTTCCCAACGGTAGCCACCGGACAGGATAACGCAGCTACTGTCAAGGATTCGTCGTCGGCGTCGATAATGGTGACATGTCTCAATGCCATTCCTTGCAATCGGAGTCCATCCTCCACCGTCTCCTCCGATGCAGAATCGAACGGGTCAACAATCGCCAGGATTGACGGGGGATGAAATCCCGGCACGAGCGATTCTCCGCATTTGCCCTCACATTTGGACCGTAGCAGCGCCAGCCGCCCGTCGGACAAGGTAAGTACATACTCCACGCGTCCCTCCCTGATCTCCTCGCCGCAAAAACCGGGTCTCTTGGCGATCCCCACCACCGGCGCCGGGAGCTCGATTGAGGCCGCGTACATCGGCGGCGGCACCACGGCCTTGTCCAGAGGCGTGAAGTTCAACTTCTTTCCATCCACCGCCATGGCAATCACCGACGACGACCCGGGCGAGTGTTTTGCGCAATAATGGACAGTGGAGGAATCCCAACGAAAGGCGTACTCCCTCCATTCCAAGGGGCCGTCGTTCCCTTGATGATCCAACGCGACCGTCAGACGGTATGGATCCTCGTCCGAGACCTGGAGCGCCGAAACGACCGCCGGAACCGATCCCGCTGCGCCGTCGTACCGCAGCTCGTGCTTGAGGTACCAGTGGTAGTTGCTCCGGTGGTACAATTGCACCTTCCCGTATCCACGCTGCATCCCGCCATTTTCGCTGGAGGATACCCGGCTCGACACGGCCAGCAGATCCCCCTCCAGGTTGAACGCCACCCCCCCCACCTCCTCCCGCTCCGCCTTCCCGCAAGTATTGTGGATCTTGCACTCCCGATGCCTCAAGCCATTGGGCTCCATAAACGCCACCTGCATCGCAATCGGCCTCCCCCTGGCAGTCTTCGCCGTCAACGGTCGCGACGACTGTATGGCCCCCACGCAATGGGAGCACCCCGCCGGCGCCCACGCCGGTTGTACGGGGAGCAGATTGGGCACGTCCCGCCCGCTTCCGTCCTCCTCCTTCGAGAGCGACACCAATTGCAATGTGGCGCGGTGGTAGGTCCGGATGCGCCTAAGAGGCTTGCCGTTCACATCGGCGTCCATTGTGGAGAGGGCGAGGGACGAGCTGTCGGGCCGCCAGCACAGCGAGATTGCATTGGGATCGACGGATGCGCCGTGGGTGTCGTTGGAGTGGTTGGGGGCGAGGCACGGATCCAACCGCACCTCGGACAGAATGTCGTACTGATCGTTCATCGTCATCAATATCGGTACCCTGGCCTCCGACTCTTGGCCCAAAGTCTCAACCTCGTTCCCCTCCTCGCATTCCTCGTCTTCATCTTCGTCCGCGGCAAAGGTGACCAGCGCCAGCACCTCGCCGTCGGGGCTCCACCCCCCGCCCTCCAGCCCGTTCTCGAAGGAGCCGATGCATTCGCTTCCCTCCTCTAAAATGCCGCCCTTGGAGGCGAGAGCATTTGTGTCGTCGACGGAGACGGAGACGACGTGGCCGTCGCGGGAGAGGCACGTCAGGTGTTTTCCCCCCTCGCCGGCCAGATTCATTCCCATTGGACTTGTATCTTCGTCGTCATTTGGAGAGTGCTCCTGGAGGAAGCTGGCGGCGTAGAACCACTCGCCTCGCTCCTCGGGGGCCTCTGTCGATTCGTGATGGCCATCGTCCAACTCGTCGTCCTCCTCGTCGTTGGAATCCTGTACGACCTTCTCCAAATCAACTGTCCAAACGATCCGATCGCGGGCGTCCACCGCCAGCACATATCCAGCAGAGGTGACCACGAACGCCGCCGGCGGAGAGATCGATTCGGCGCCCTCCAACCCATCACCATCTCCTGGTCCATCAGCATCAGAGTGCGAGCGCCCGCCATCAAAATGATCCGGCGGGATGTGCAGCCCATCCGAGGCGGCGCCGGGGATGACCGCCACGATGTGTCCGCGGGGGACGCCACCCTCCCCTGTGGCGGGGAGGGCATGGCGGACCTCCAAGGCGAGGGCCAGGTTTCGCATGCTCGAGTGAGTTGGGAGGCTAGCTGTGAAGGAAGGTGAATTGAATGAAAAGGCGAAAAAAGAGTGGCTGAGATCGATCGCTCATTTTTCTGCGTCGCGGCCTCACCGCCTCCTCTCCCCCTCTGCTGCTACTGTGCTAATGCATTTGCTCATAAACTTATCAGCTTTCTATCATTATTCCGAATTGAAATTGTATTCCGCAAAAAACGCTGCCTCCGCGGCCAGGGCTGCGCCAAGCATCGCTCTCTCCTCCTCTTCCGTCGATTCGTTTTCACTTTGCAATACTGCTGCGTACGCTGCATCATTTGCTGCATTGTTCCAGTATGCATTTGATGACACGTCGTACTCGTTGAGCCAGTAGTCTACATCGGCACGCACCGGGTCCTCGTCGTCTTCAGCGACACCGTCAAAGCAGAGCTCGAGAAGATTGTCCAAGATTTCATGCGTCACTCGAGAATAAGATGGAATGTCCATCCACTCGGCGCAACAAACCCTCAGGATATTCCACTTTTCTTTCGTCGTACAACGGCTCTTTACTTCCTCCAACCCCTCCGCAAGGTAGGTCAGGTAAAGGTCTTCGTTCCTCTCTCTCTCTTCGGCGATCTTGACCCTTTCTGCCTCCTTCCTCGCTTCGGTCGCAGCCCTCTTCGCTTCCATCTTTTCTCGCCTAGCGATTGCCTCCGGGGCGTGTTTGGCGCAAACCTCCTTGCCTCTCGAAGCGCCGTTCGTACAATCGCCCCCCGCATAGTTGCAGAATCCGAATGCGCCATGTTTAATGCAAAGCTTGGCCTTTTGGGCCTTTTTCTCGCATCCTTCGTGGGAGCACATCGTCACCTCTGCCCCGTGTCTTTTGCAGAGGCCTTTCGTCTGGGCCTTGTTGGGGCATCCTTCCACGCTGCAAAGCTTCTTCGTCTTCCCATGTTTGTCACAGAGGCCTTTCCTCTGGACCTTGTTGGGGCACCCTTCCACGCTGCACCTCTTCACAACCGCCCCGTGCGAGGTGCAGACGCCATTGTTCACGGCCTGGTACGGGCACCCTTCCACGCTGCAAATCTCCTTCTTCCTCCCGCTGTGGTGCTTGTCGCAGAGGCCCTCCTTCTGGGCAACGTTCGAGCACTCTTCCACGCTGCAAATCTTCTTCGTCCTCTTCCGTTTGCGCGGATTCTCCTTTCGCCACCGCCGCAGCCCACTGAGTTCCTTAGCAGCTGGGGCGAATTCCCTCTTCCACGCATCGAATTCGAGGCCGTCCTCGTAATCGAAGGTCTTGCTGTCAATCGTCACCGACTCCCCGGAAGCATTGGTGTAGGTCGCCGTGGCTGCCCCGCCCGCCTCTAGCTCCTCCATCCACCGGGCAATGCGCTGATTCAAGCCCCCGCTCTCGGAATAGAACCAGTCCTTTTTCGAGTGTTCAATTCGATCCCCTGATTGGTGGAGGGAATACTGGATGAACTGCTCAGCGCGTTCTGGTTCGTCCATCTCCGCGGAAAGGAACTCGCTGGGCGTCTCCACAGCCGTAGGATCGCGCGCTGCATGGGCCTTCTTCCTCATCTTCGGGTGTCGAGAGTGACCCACATAGTAACTTTCGGTTGATATATGGATGGTAGGCATGGGTTTCTTTTTGCGGGCCTCGTCGAACGCCTCCCGCTCTTCCTCCGGGATTGATGCTGAAATGTATGCGTAAACCAACCCCGGTCCCTCCCACTTCCGTTTCCGCGCAGGCGGTGCACTGGGATCAGCAAGGAGATTCCCCGCTGCGTCAAGTGCTTCTGGATCGGGTGGCGAACGACGCGCGTCCGCCACCCACGCGACACGCTGCCGCAGACTGAGATTTGGCGATAGGCCTAACATAGATAGATAGTCAGCAGTCGTGGGGTAAATAAAGCGAGACATGGCGTCAACACACTTACCGTTGTGAGGATGTCGCTCTCAATACCACTCCGAAAGGTCCGTTTGACCGGGGAATCCATGTCGGCTGCGTCGATTTCGATCGTCAGATATTTGTACGTGGAGTCGGGCGCCGGGAGCCCGACATCCTTGATTGTGCTAATGTGGAAAGGAAAAGGATGGCCGTCGACGGGAAGAATGACCCGTTGATTCTCCATGTCCACTGTCACTTGATTCGGCGACATATCTTCGGCCCCGGCGACGTTGACGTTGCCTCCCCCCGCAGCGGCAGCCGCAGTGCCACGGGGCGGAACCAGACCGATCGGCCACGATCCGTTGCGTCGAGCATCAGTCGCGCCGACTTGGGATGGGGTCTCCCTAATGCCGAAAGGGTCGTCGTGGTTGCTCTTATTGACATCCCCCCCGACGGTCATGGTAGTTGGAGATTCGGCCGGCGCCGATGGCGACGCAGCCGACGCCGCGGTTGCTGTTACTTGGCGAGCATTAGCAGGGGTGGATGGATTGGCGGCGGCGGCGTCAATGCCTCTCCCCCGCCACCCCCGCCGCCATCAGCATCATCGTCGTTACCTCCGCCTCCTCGGAGCAGATGCGGCGCGACGTGAGGGAGTGGAGGGAGTGGAGGGAGGGGAAGGACGAGAGGAAGGGCATCTTCTTCATCTTCGCCCTCCTCGAGGGATCGGTATACGCCGTCCCAATCTTTGACCGGCGGGCCGAGCTGCCATGGTGGATAGTTGGACTGGTCGTTGGGGGCAGACATTGTGTTGAGGGGGGCGTGCTGCTGCGACGCGGGAGAGGTCGCAACATCATGATGTGTCGGCGTGATGGCGATGGATGGCACGACGGTGGCGGCCACGGCGGCGATAGCGGCGCAGGAATCAGTGGCCACATCGTTGGAGGAGGCACCAGGGGGGCGTGGGCGGCGGTGTGGGCGTGTGGGCGGGGGACGTGGCGGCCGCGACGAGAGCAGCGTCCGTCGAGGTGATGTGGGAAGTGAGGCAAACAAAGTGAAGGTGAGAGGTGAGACGAGTTGAGAGTGAAGAGTACGTAACAAGAATACGCCGTATGCTCGTTTGAAGAGGAGCGAAAGGATACCCAGGCAATGCCCGGCCACGGAGCCTGTGGACGGCGGCAAATGCGGAAAAGGGGGATAGAAAAGACATCGATTTGTCAGATTGAGAGGAATATTGACGATCGCGGCACAATTATTGGCGGCCTAACCATTGCAATACATCTTACCGCAATAGGTATCCTCTTCACAATCTGCCACATGTGGGCCTCGCCTCGATCGTGCCTGTAGACAGCAAGATTGTGGAAGAAAAAGACAAGGTATGTCAATGTATTGTCATATTGGAGAGGGTGAAAGATTGAATGGCCATTTATGACAATTCTGTGCAATTTACATCGTTAAGATACATCGTGCACATGAATGAGCACTCACACATATGATTGCATTGGACTTGGTATCACCCACAAGAGCTTTCTCGCGCCTGCACCATGTACATTGCAGCAGAAGGAGTATGCGAGAGGCAGGAGAGACGATGAGTTGATTAGACAATAGCAAAGA
The DNA here is from genome assembly GCA_036939355.1 of Thalassiosira profunda. Classification (NCBI taxonomy): domain Eukaryota; phylum Bacillariophyta; class Thalassiosirophyceae; order Thalassiosirales; family Thalassiosiraceae; genus Thalassiosira; species Thalassiosira profunda. Next base: position 6,724 of record JALLAP010000862.1, on the reverse strand, counting down.
TTGGTGGAAAGATACACTGAGTACATCACAAAGTGGAACTCACCGGCTTGTGAAGACACTGAACCGCCGATCTGAACAGCCGCCGACGCCTTTTTCGCACATCTGATGCTAGCAATAGCGGACGTGATAGGAGAGCGGAGCTGTATTCGTTAGAGCGAGAAGATAGAGGGCGGCGAGGTGTCTCCGCCCGCGATGTGTACATCTTGTGTTCTCACCTTATCGCCGGCGCTTTGCTACTCGGAACACATCTTGTGCTCGCAGACGATGTCCTACTACAAGCCGATGCGATGCGGCCCGCCGCTGCCCCCGACAGCGCGGCCAAACTCGATGGTCGAGCACACGAAGTGTATCCTCCTTCGCCCAGCGCGTTCATCCACGCGCCGGCGGGCGAAGCACAGCCCGCCCAGCACCACACTCACCTGAAAGGAGATATCCGATCGATAAATGAGCCTTGTGCGCCGTAGAAAAAGCGTCAAATCCTATCCCTCGACGGAACAAACGAATTGCCTTTCGTTCGATCCCCAAGTGAAAATTATGAGGAGCAGCAAACAGCTGTGCTCTGCTATGGACGCGTAGGTACAGAGTGGGAGGTATCGTAGTAGCTCTAGGTAAGTACTTAACTGGACTGATTTTGGATCTCTCGGCCCCCCCACGCGACGATGAGCGGACCGCCGAAGATGCCCTGGGAGGAGGCGCGGGCAGAGGCCGCCCGGGAGCGGAGGCCACAGCCCGACCGGCCTCGGCGCGAGCGCGGGTTTATTTACCTGTTTTACCACCCGCAAAAGCAAAAGCCAAAAGCCAAAACACGCAACAACAAGACCAAAGATCAAAGTAGCTAAGCTATTGTAAACACAAATTACNAAGCCAAAAGCCAAAACACGCAACAACAAGACCAAAGATCAAAGTAGCTAAGCTATTGTAAACACAAATTACAATACCAACCCTACCACGGCGACCGCATCATTCCTCGGGTTCCGCATCGCTGGAGGGCCAGGTTCCACATCGGTCGGCGGGTTGCAAAGAGAGAGTGGGCGCGGTGGGCGCGGGCGGCTGAAGGAAGTGAAGGAAGGTGAGGCGGCGAAAATGAGTGGCTGAGATTGATCGCTCATTTTTCTGCGCCGCGCTAGCTCCCCTCCGCCCTCCGTCCGCTCCCGCCCCCCCAGCTCCCAGCCGCCCCCTCGCCCTCCCCTGCTGGCAGTCGGGCCGCCACGCCTTACTTTGTCGGTGGTGGGCACCGGCGATTCGGTCTCGACTGGCGGCGACGGCGGTCTCTCTTGGGGAGGACACACTTTAGTATTGCAACAAAGTCGACACATCATAATCATAGATACACTCGAGATGAGCGAGCAAGGTGCATCAGCATCGCCGTTCCAGCAGTGGCTCGACCTCTGCCTCGGCGCGGCCGAATCGACCGCCGACAATGCCCCTCCAGGCGGCACCGATGCCATAGCCGCGCGCCTGCAAAAAGAGGCCCGCGTCCACTTCGAAACCCTTTCCCGACCCCCTGCCGCGGACGCATCCACAGCGACCCCGTCCACGCCCCGGACCGCATCGTCGACCGTCCAGCAGGACCTGTCGCACGCGTCGCATGCCACCCCCAACGGGGCGTTGGCGTCGCTCGTCTCCGCCCTCGGACCGGCCGTCACGTCGCCCCGTTGGGACGCCAGGGGCCGCGCCCTATTTTGTTTGTTGGGCGCTCTGGAGGGGTGCAATTCGCTGACCCAGGGGGTGCGGCAGGCGGTCGGCCAGTTCTTGGCGGGGTTGTGCCGCCCGGAACGCCGCGAGGAAGAGGATGGCAAAGGGGAGGGCGGGGATGTGCCGATGGACTATGTTGATGGGGCGAACTTGGCGCCGGAGGAGGTGACGAAGCAGTTGCAAGAGATGCAACAGCAAAAAGCCGCCGAGCCATCCAACGGGACCTCCGCCTCGTTTACGGCAGACGATGTGAGGGATGCAGCCGTCACGGCCCTGGCGGCGCTGCTCCGGTCCAAGCTGGAAATCTTCCCCACGCAGCAATCGCCCTCTCCTGCATCAACACCACGGTCCCCCCTCGCCGAAGCCCTTGGGGTGGTACGACAATCCATGGAACTGCGCGTCGAGCTGGCCACGCTGGGGGTGCGGCACCGCTGCCGGGGGGACCCGTCCGATCCAGCCAATAAGAACGATGGCATGTGGGGAGGGGGCGGCGCTGGGTACGAAACGGGGGAGGCGGAGGCGAACGTGGCCGACGGACTGTCGCAGCTGCCGCGGGCGAAGCGATCGATGTGCTTTCATCTCCTGGACGGGGCGCTGGACGGGTTGGAGAAAGATGAGTCGAAGTGGAGGAAGCTTCGGCTGCAGATTGCGTCGTGCGCAGATGAGGCGGAGAACGCTTCCGCTCCTACGTCTCTGTTGAACTCCATGGCGGCCTTTGCGTCGCTGGCGGCCTCGTGCATGCACGGGGAGACGGATCCCCGGTGCCTCCTGCAGTTGCTGCGGCTGCTGAACAAGACGCAGCGGGTGATGATGCCCCTGTTCGATTCCAACGACGGTGATGCAGCTGGAAGTGGTGGCGATGGAGCGAGGTTTCCCTCCGTGGACGTGTTCGACGCCGTGGCGCCCTACTATCCCGTGCACTTCACGCCTCCGAAGAACGATCCCCACGGCATCACTTCGGCAATGTTGCAGGATGCGCTGATGGCGGTGCTCTGCGAGAGAGGGGTAGATTGCGCGAGCCCGCCCAATCAAAGTCAACAATCGACGGACCAGGGAGAGGAGGAAACTATGGTTGTGCTCGCGGCGCGAATGTTCCTCGAGCGGCTGGAGCCGCCGAAATCGTCGGAGTACGACCCTCCCTCAAATGGGTCAGAGTCGGAGGTGGACGACAAGTTGGACGCTGTTCGAGACTTCTCGTCTCTGTTATTGCCGCCATCTTCCTCGAAGAAGGGAGCGCCGGGCAGCAGCATGTCTGGATTGAACGTCGCACGGCTCCCACCTTCGTTTTTGTCCGAGCTGTCGTCGTCCCTGGCGCGCGTTCACGAAGAGGCCGTGTCGCCGGATGCGAAATCCCTCGCGAGCGCCGTGCGAAAGCTCTCGTCGTCTCTGGCTCATACGTTGGAGCATGCAACAACTGCACTCTGGGAGGCCTTTGTGGTTGACATTCTGAGACATCTGTCTCCGATCCTTGGGACCGCACCGCAAGGGATGCATGGACGCGCCTCGACAGCGTATCTGGCCTCTTTGGCGGCCGAGGGTGGGATCACGACTTTAAACAAGGTGCTGGAGGGATGTTTCCCTCGGTTCCTCGGAGTGCTGTCTCTATTGGACTCGGCCAACAACAGCACCGAAGAAGGCGCCAATGGCAAATCTAGCCAACAGAATGCACGTGACGAGGAAAAGATGGCCGCGGCAATGCGTGGCGTTGCAGCGTTGGTGTCGTCTTGCCGCGTGGCACTGCAACAGCATGAACGAGAAAACGAGGGAGTGCAGGTGCATCCACACCCTCTGTCTCCTTACATCTCCGACACCATACTAAAGGTGACGTTTATATTGAACGAGCCGCTTGGCGAAGACGAGATTGGTCCGCTGCCTTTGGCAGCTGTTGGTGCTTTGGAATCAATAATGACAGCCGCCGACTTGATTGGACTAGGAAAAGAGGACGTGGCGTCCCTGGACAAAACAATCTCCTTGATGTCTTCTACATTGTTCGATGGAAATGAAAGCCAGTGCAAGAACATTGACGAGTGGAGGACGGCCTGCGCGAGAGTGCTTGGAGCTGTGATTGCCCTTGGCATGTGCCAAGACGATTCCGCTGCGAGCAACTGCGATGCAATGAATGCCATGGCCACTTCGTTGCTTCCGGATATTCTCGCGTCGTCCACGTCGCCGGACTCAAGCTCATCAAAGTTGGACGGCATCCGATACGACTGGATGATTCTTTCGAGGGCATGCGCCAATGGCAAGGCCCCTGTCTCCGAACGAATTGTGTCAGAGATCGTATCAAGAATGATAGTCGCACTGCAATCGGGTGGAACAGATCCCAAAGCATCAGCGAGGGCACTTGCATACTTGGTTCGCCATGGTGGGCCAAAGGTTGGCACTGCGTTCCACGGTCTTTCTTCCGGTCCATCTGATCTGATTCAAGTTCTGTGCGAGCCTCCAACACAACTAGTCGCAGACAGCATCATGGACGTCTCCGGCGTCAGAGAAAAGATGGCCACTAATCAGATTGGAGTGGGGCTGAGCACGTTGCAGCTGCCAGAGTCGCGCGCAAAGGACGAGGAGGAAGCTCTTGTTACCATTGAGCGTGCGTACACGATCCTCCCGTTCCTGATACCTGCGTATCAGTGCCCTTCTTCTGCCTCCTCGTGCGGCAGTCTAGTGCAATTTGTGGACCAAGTGTTGCCACCGCTGTCGAAATGGGACGGAGTGAAACTCTGCGTTGCGTTCCCGCTGTTGGCAGCCGTTCTCGAGAACAACAGAGCATGGAAGGCAGACGACACTGCTACGCGAGAAACATTGCGGTCCATGATTCCTTTCCTTGCGCAATACGCGGTCAGCCCGGATCAAGATGTTCATTCGAGATCGGCTGCAGCGTCGTGTCTTTCGTCAATACTTTTCCACAGCAATGCAGACGAGGGGTTTAATGGCGTCCAATCAGTCAAAACAATATTGCAGGAGGTGGTGCATCCTGCGGTTGCTGCTTCTGTGGCTTCGTTGGAAAAGGAGCTACTAGGTGACGAGAGCACACCAAGAGCATCTGCCAGACAAGCGAAGGCTTCGATGGAGTCATTGCAATCCAGCTTTCAAGATGCAATCGGATTCCTGTGCTTATTGGTAAGCCGGCCACAATCACTTCCCTCTCTTTCGCGTAACACCGCCCACTCACGAACCTTCAATCGTTATCTTGTTCAGGGCTCGATATCCGCATGCAAAGGAGGTGGTTACTCTCAAACTGGAGATCTGATCGCGTCGTTCCTGATGGAACTGGCTTGCACCGGTACCTCGCAATTTCCTTTCAGCGACACTGCAATCCAGCTCCCGACGCCGAACGAGCAAGGGAAGAAGCATCCAATATTGGACCCCGCTTCGCACGCATACGCCATACCCGCTTCTGCGTTTGGCAGCATGCTTTCGGTGCAGAATGGAGGGCCGTTCTGGAGGCAGCGCGTGACGCACAAAACTCTTCCCGTTCTATTGAAGGCTCTGAAAGTGCAGGCCAAGTCGCAAGACCCGCCTGCGCTCGGGATTCTGGCAGTGGTCTGTCATATGCTGTGCTGTCTGCCTGCATCGCTCTTGGGAAAGTCGAACGTCCAACAGATACTTCCAACGCTGGTGGCCGGGCTGGTGTACTACGCCAAGAATTTGGATGCACTGGCTCGGTCCGAGCAGATATCCACCAAACCGATGGAAGTTCTATCGATCATCCTCGCGGCCCTGGTCAAAACGCTGAACGTATCCCCGAAAGATGTAAGTACTGGTGTGGCGTTTACCAGGCTTTGAAGCGTTGCCTCAGCTAATCATCGTTTGCTCATCGGTCAGGTGACGAAGTTTGTTGGCATCATCATTCCCAGTCTCCTGTTACTCTGCTCTCCATCCGAAGTATCCGAGGCCTATGTTCCAAAGCAGCTGCTCGTGTTCCAGTGCCTTGAGACTGTCGCCTCTCACCCACACGCCCGCAATGCCGTCATGAGAGAGAAAGATCACGTGGTTGCAGTTCTATCGGCGGCGGTAGATCACCCGTCCATCATTGTGCGGAACGCCGTGGTCCAAGTGAGAAATGTTTGGTGTACCCTGGCATGAAATAGAATGGCTGGCTGCCTTCCCCTTGCGGCCGTGAGCAGCTTCTATCCTCAACGCAAACTCCTGCGTTTAGTTGTGCGAGGAAGTATAGTACCGCTTTCTCTTCTCGCCCGATGCGGTCCTGCTTCAGACCTGATACGATGCCGTAACGAAGCCCCCTCCGTCCCCCTCTCTGTTGCAGCGGCAAAAAGTGAAGGGATAGAAATCGGATACCTGTCTCGCAAGACTGTCCACTATTGCTGTCACTATGACGCGCCTTCTTCACGACGACAAATGCGTTAAATAAAAAGAGACACCTATGACGCACCTTCTTCAACTCTCATCGACGCGCTGAAATGTGCGGCCAAAAACAGCTGAGCACGGACACCCCCAACCATGGCCTCCGCCCGGCCTCAATAGCCCCCCAAACGGACCGTGTTGTTGACCACACTATCAGGAAGGCAGACGCTCGTGGCAGGGTGCACCAAGTGCTGGGCTTGTGCCGACGAGAGCTCCCCACTCATCAAAAAAGAGAGCCGAGACGAGGTCTCAGCCTCCGCAGGAGAGGAGCGGTGATGCGCCGTTCTCTCGGAGCCATTTCAGAAGAAGGTGCATCTCCGTCAATTCTCGACGTGCGCACGACCGCGGCAGATTCCCCTGGCGACGCGATCGATTCTTTCGGTGCATGCAATAATAGTCGGCTCGGTGCATCACGGTGAGAGCTCATAATTCGATGGTATTGCAATTGTTGGGGCTGTTGTTGCCGCCGTCGACGGGAACTCACCACCATGCTGCTGTCCCCGCGCCATGCCAACACCCTGCCCCTCGACCCCTCCGCCCCGCCGCCGCAGCTCCCCCGAGTGCCGTCGATGCGCAGCATGAGCCCCAACCCCCAACCCAGCACCCAGCGGAGGGGATCTTACAAGTCCTCCTTCCTCTCCCGGTATGACGGCGGCATCGGCTC
>JALLAP010000861.1:0-17271 GCA_036939355.1 Thalassiosira profunda | reverse complement strand
GTACTACGTACAAAAATCTTGCGACCCGAGAAAATGAGCGCGCACGGCCTTTATGGAACAGACGCTCTCTCAGGGTTCACCTTCACCTTCGCTTTGTGTCCCTGAAAATTCACTATTCCTACGCAAGCTACGTAAAAGATACTTTTGCAAGTCAGACCCACTTTTGTGCTCAGATCTGAGACGTCCTCTCCTCTCTCAACAAAACCAGCAGAGAGAGAGCGCGAGCGAGCGAGAGCGGAGCAATTTGACTGGGGCGTGTGCTCCACTCTCTCCCTTTTTCGTTGTTTGTTGTTCAGAGACAAAGAGTGCGACAAAATAGTCTACATTATTTTATGATTACCTAGCAGTGGGCATCCGATCCGTTCTCCTCCAACCTCCATTTCCACCTAAGTAACATTGCCGCGGTAGATTCCCCAGCTTGGTCCGCATTCGTTGTTGTATAGCAGTATCTGCTTCGAACGACGACGCGTGCACAGGGTCCTGCCACGCATCGCCGATGCACTCTTCATCCGAGGCTCGGAATCCGACGAAAACGGAAGTCTCTTATTCCACAGTGGCATCGCCCGATCCTATACTTGGCGAGGCTACGCTATCTGGAACACCTCCTCCCCGTTCTCCTCCTTGCGACAGTGGGGGGTGCTCGGAAGACACTTCCGACAATGGGAATGATTGGGAGGACACTCGCATTTGCAGCGGGCGTGGGGCGGCACGGCGATCTCCGTTGCGCCTTTGTCGTCCTCGTCGGTGGGAGGGCAGCCCCGGAGGGAGCGGCACCGCTTCCCGTTGCTGCTTCCCCCGTTCGACGCCGGCGTCGTCGCAGTGCTGCTTGTGATGCTGCTGGCAGAGGTGGAAGAGGTGGACGTGGCCCCATCGTCCGGCGAGCTGGGCCGCCTTTGGGGCGCGGGGGGCACGCCGGCATCAACCGCTACTGCGGATCCGTTTGCGACGTCCTGAATGTTTTGCTCGTGTGAATGGATGGCGCCGGCCCGGAGGAGCGGGAACGCCGTCGCCGCGAGGCCGTGAAGCCGCATGGCGATGGTGTATGTTACATACTGTGAGGGCCGCCCCGCGAAGGTCGAGGTTGCAAGCAGAGACGAGCGCTGTTGAGGAGTTGAGCTCGAGCGGTTTCATTCTTTCCGACTGCTCGAATCTGACATAAAAGAGGCAGGGGTATCGAGGTAGCTCTATTACATCGATTGTGGTGATCTCCCCAGGTTGTTATTACCGCAGATATCGAGGTAATTTTATGCAAAGTTTGGTTCTCTGGGCATGTTATTTTCAGATACTTGCAACGGGGTATCAATTGCAAATTTTCATTGACATAAAGTAAAGACGCGTGTTGATCTTGGTTTGTCCTCTTCACTGTCACCGACAACCCAAGCAGGCCACAAAGGCTTGGCGGCTCCGCTCATTATTTGTTGCTCGCATCCTCACCATACATATTGTAGGGCCGGGGGAGATTCGTCGGGCATCGATAGAGGGAATCTCAAGAACCATGAAGGTGCACCTTATCAAGGCCGCGGCGCTCGCGCTCCTCGGGGCCGCCGCCGTCCACGCACACGAGGAGGTGGCCGCCGAGGCCCAGCTCCTCGGGGACTTCGCGGTGAGTTAGATGTACGATAGTGTAGGTCTCGATGGATGCGGGAGCTGGTGCTCGTGGGATGGGCCAGCTGTGTCTTCGACGTGCCCTTCCTGGCTTCCTGTTTTGCTTGGTGCACCCTGCCTCCTCTCTGTGCACAACACTCATATTATGCTTGTTTGATATCCTCTCTTGCAGGCCGACGGTGAGTACGCTACCGCTGACGCCAAGCACTACTACACCACCAGCTCTCGCGATTCCCGGACCATCCGCAACTGCATCAACCGCCGATGCGATGATATCCGCAACGCACGAGACCGCCGTGATTGTGAAGACCTCTGCGAAGACATCTACTCCGACTCCAGGGATTGGACGGACTACTCGTCGTCCGAGGATTGCGGCAGTAACAAGCGCTGCAACCGCTACAAGAAGAACCGGGCCAAGAAGCGTTACAACAGCAGGCGCAACGACTCGTCGCCGAACAGCCGCCCCACCGCTCGCAGCGAGAACCGCCGTCGGAAGGACCGCAACACCTCCCGCAGCGACCGGTCACCGAACCGCCGCCCGACGAGCCGCAGCCGCCCAACCGCCCGCAAGGCAAACCGCCGCAAGAACGGCCGCACCAGCTCCTCCTCCGACTTTTACGAGGATCAGGCCGTCACGCCCACCACCGCTCCGACGGGTAAGTCGAGGAAGGAGACTCGCGATGGTTCGGGCTCGGGCTCCGGATCTTCCTCTCGCGATTCCTCCTCCGGCGGTTCGTCGTCGTCCAGCAAGGGCTCGTCCGGGTCTAACTCGCGGTCCAACAGCTCGAGCGGAGACTCCAAGNGGTCCAACAGCTCGAGCGGAGACTCCAAGTCGAGCACCAAATCATCGACCAGCAAGGATGCCCGCTTCGTCGCCGTGGAGTAAGTTGTTTGTGATGTGGCGCCTCTTCTGAACGACGGCTGCCCGCACTGCACAGAATACAGGGAAGGATGTCTCTTGTTGTTTGGATAAACGAGAATCCTTGTATGGATTAGAGAGGAATGCGGACGGATCGAAGCGAGATCCTCTTCCGAGGATTATCGGTAAATCTAGCGCTTTCGTACATGTCGAGCTGTCACTTTTGTCACGCGCTGTCTGCCGCAACGCCGAACAGCGACTCCATCCCGTCGCCGCCCGCGAACGATCCTTGCTCGTAATATATCCCCGTGATGGCAATCAGCGCATTGAGGTGCGCCAGCTGCTCCCACGCCTTCGACTCCTCGCCAATGCTGCCGTCCCGGCCCTCGTCGGGAAGCTTCAAGCTCCACCTCCGCTCGCAGCATTCCCGCAACACCCTCCGCACGGCCGAGCATTCCTCGCGGTGCCACGGCTTCTCCATCCGCGCCAACAGGGCATAAATCCACACGGCGCGGGATTCCGTGAGGGGAAAGCTCCACTCGCACAAATAGTAGACGTGGTGGTGGAACAACGTCCGGGTGAGGACCTGGTCGAATTGCAGGAGGAGGGAGGTCGTGGGCGGGTGTCCGTTCGCTGGAACTTGGGCTGCGTCGTAGATTGCTCTTTGTGGTTGCTGACCCGACGAGGGCGATTGTGCAATATGGGATGGTTGCTTCGACTCTTCTCTTTCGGCTTGTTGTCGATTCGCTCCGTCCCCTTCCTCCTCGCCGTCACCTTCCTCGTAATAGCCTCCGGCGTTTCCGTACGCCTCCGCCCTTCCCAAACAGAACACGTGCCACGCCGCCCTGTCCTTCATGCGGGGCACGGCCACCTTCCGTTCTCGCACGGAAGGCAAGTGGGCATGCTCCGTTTCGAGGTACGTGCGGAGGGCGGAGAAGTTGGAGACCGTGGCGGCCACCCAGGATGATGCAGTGTTGGCGGAGCCGGAGGTTGATTCTCCCGTTACGGTGCCTTTTGGCAGGTGCCGCGCGGAGGGCGGGGGCAGGAGGTCCATCCGCTTCGACAGCAATATTTGCAGCGTGGCCCGCGAGCCCTCGAACGGCTCGGCTCCATCGTCATGTTGCGAATCGTTTGGGGACTCTTTATCTTCCCTTTCTCCGTCTCCGGCGACGAACACGTCGGGCAGCGATTGCGCCTGCCGGTTCACCCACGCGAGGTAGGTGGTCACGTCCATTCCGGAAAGATCTTCCACCGTCGTGGCTTCGTCGAGATTGCGATGTTCGTCCTCTCCGTTGCTCTTTGTCCCGTGATACTTTCTCTTCTTGTTGGGTTGACCAGTGATGGTGGGCGGTGCTGCATCGTCAGTGGACGGTGGCTTGCCGTCGTCGGGGCCATTGGTTAATGCACCCTCGCCTTTGCAAGGCGCGTTGTCGCCGCCCGTGAGAATCTCGCTCCCATTGGATGTCTCGCAATCGCCCGTCGCTTGCGCGTCCATATTGCAGTGTGGACGTCCGACGGCAACAGGATGGGTGATGGGTTGGGAGATGGGCGTGGGTGATTGTGCTCGTTGCAACGTTGGACGTGAAACCGCTACTTCTAATGTCCTAACCTCACGCCGCCGGCAGCCGCCGGATCCTGGGGGGTCAAAGCGGAGGGCGTGGCGCCAGACTACTTGCGCCGTTCAATGGCAATTTTAGAGGCGGCGAGGGCGAGGGCGCAGGCTGCTCGCGCTCGGAGCCTTTTATCTACATGCGTACGTAGTCTCAAGGTAGGGGGTATGTAGCGGTTGGCGAGACTAGACGAGGTTCACCACAACGCGTTGGCCAACGCCGCTCCGTCCCCGCCCCCACGTGCCGGCCGCCTCTCCCCCCCAGCGTCAATCAGCAGGTCCCCTCGTCGTCGCGCGTCCGGAGAGGAGCCCACCGGTGAGTTCGTTGCGGCCGTCGACGGCGGGTTTTGTGCGTGAGATGTGCGTTTGTGCCTGCAACGAAATTCCGATGGTGCATGTGATGTCGTGATGTTGGTGCGAGGCGGCAGGGACCAATCACGCGCAAGGAGGCGTCCGATAATCCTCCGCGGTTGCAATTTCGGGGCATCAAATATGGGTTGCAATTATGGGCTTGAGAGGATGGTCTAGACGCGAGCACTTTTGCTCCACATCTTATGTGCAGAAATCTCATTCATTGCAATCCATTGCCCTTCCAGATCTACCCTCTGTTTCAGCATCGTCACAAAAGAACATTGCAACATGAGCGCCGCGACCTCCAGTAGTAACGCCGCGCCCAAGCCCGGCTTCCGGGTCGCCGACGCCTCCAGCTTCGCCTTCGCGACGGACCTCCCTCCCAGCTCTCGCGCCATCCACCCCTCCGGTGTCCTCCACGCCTTCCGCACCACTGCCACCCCCGCCGGTTGCTTCCGTCCCCGGCAGGAGCACGCCTTCGCCTGGATCGAGAACGCCCTCCACATCGATCCGGCGCTGGCTCACCTCGAGGCGCACGGCTTCGATCGCGCGAACGGCATCACGTTTGTGCCGTACTCGACCAAGCGCAACTGGCTCGAGTGTTATCCCCACGCGGAGCCTGCGCTGGAGTGCGGGGAGGACGGGAAGGTCGTGGTGTACCTGAACCAGAGGCCGTACCCCAACGGGCTGGGGGAGCTGGAAACGATGGCGTCGATGGACGAGGGGAAGAAAAGTGCAGTCGCCGAGGGGAAGAAGGAGGCCGCCCCCAAAGAGAAGAAGCGGAAGGCGCGGACGTCCGTCAACATGCTGCACGATTCGGCGCTGCTCCCCGACGCCGAACGGGATGAGCTCCACATTGAAATCTACAATTATTTGTCGTGGCTGCACGCCAAGCTCGATCGCCTTGAAAAGAAGGCGGCGTACGCCAAGGCCGCGAAAGCCGGCGCGGCGCCCCCGTTGGAAGGCGAATCCGCCAAGAGGGAAACGCGCGGGCGTCCCAAGCGCGTGGGCCTGACGGAATTGCAGGGGGCATTGGACATGCTCGAATCCGCCTTCCTCGTCGTCCCCAACGCCAAATTGGAAGCGGCCGAGGCGAAGACATCTGCGGGCGCCGGAGTGGGGGATGTGCCGCCGCTCCCCGAAATCGAGCCCCCGAAGCGGGGACGGCCCAAGAAGGACGCCCCGCCCCGCAAGACCGGCGCCCCGCTCCTCGAGGAGGTCATGGGACCGACGCTCTCAAAGCTCGTCGACGCCCGCGAATCGGCAGGGAAGAAGCGTCGTCGGGCCGGCAGCCGGAAGCGCACGGGTTGGCAATTGGGGAGCGATACCGAACGCAAAAACAAGAAAGAAAACAAGGGCGGGGAGAGCTTCGAGGATATGTACGGGCGGCTGGCGGCGTACAAGGAGGCGCACGGAGATTGCGTCGTGCCCAAGGGCCACGAGGACGTCGAGGTGCGTTTAGTTCTCTTTGCAGGTTGCTGTTTGCTCTCTGTCCTGATGCGCATCTCACGTTGCATTCCTTCAGCTCGCCAACTGGGTGCGTGGCATCCGCGAACGACGGGCCAACCTCCGCAAGAAGGGCAAGGAGGTCGACGACCAGCCTCCCGAGGGAAAGCCCCTCCTGGCCCGGACGCTCATCGCCGAGCGGGTCCAGCAGCTGGACGCGCTGGGCTTCGCCTGGTCGCTCGCTCCGCCCACGGTGTCGTGGGAAAGCCGCTTCGCAGAATTAATTGAGTATTACAACGAGCACGGACGGTGGCCGTCGCAGGCCCGCCAGGGCTTGGGATGCTGGGTGCACAAGCAGCGGCAGGCGTACGTGCGGAAGGACAAGAAGTTCATGCAGAATCGGGCTCCCAAACTCGACGAGGTTGGGTTCGAGTGGACGCCCAGAGGGAACACGAAGATGAGCTGGGCCGAGGGCTACGAGAAGTTGGTCGCCTTTGGCACATTGAACGGGCATTTTGATGTCCCATCGAACAAGGACGATCCGAAGTCGGACGAGCATCGGCTGTACAATTGGGTGAAATCCCTGAGCACGATGTATCGATCCTACAAACTCGGTCGGCAGTGTGGCAGCTTAAACGACGAACGCATTTTGGAGTTGGTCAAAATTGGGTTTGTCTTCAAGAGTGATTGAGGCAGCCAGGGAGTGTTTGTTGCTCCATGCATGGCATGTGTGAAGATTTATTATTTACGTTGGGTTGGAGTGCAGTTGGACAGCAGCTGACAAAAGTAAACAATGAATGTTCTATCTTTACTTGACTCCGCTATCTCTGCTCTTAGGGCCAGGTGCAACAAACAAGAAACTACTCTCCGAGGGCCAGGAAGACATCCTCGAGGGATGACTGAGAGACCAGGAACTGGTTGATCATGGCTTCGGCGGCACCATCGCTGTACATCGTCCGGAACAGCTTCTGCACCTGAATTTCTCGGGGCAGATTGATGTGGATCGTCTTCGCCTGCTTCGTCACAATCTTGGCATCCTCGTGAATGTTCGCCTTGACGAATGCTAACATGTCGTTGATACAGTCGTCGTTGTCATGTGCGAGATTGAGCTGCAAGAGGTACCCGGACCCATAGTTATCCTTGAGGTGCTGCTGCGTTCCCACGACTTTGAGGCATCCTTTTGCGACGATTGCAATCCTAGAGCACAAGGCATCGGCTTCCAGCATCATGTGCGTGGTGAGGACGATGGCTCGCTCGGGGGTTGCAAAGGAGGACGCGAGGTTCCAGATCTCGTTGCGCGTCGAAGGGTCCAGCCCCGTCGTTGGCTCATCAAGCAGAAGCGTTGAAGGAGCCCCCAAGAGCGACACCGCGATAGAAAGCCTCCTCCTCATGCCGCCCGAGAGATTGCCGCTGGGCCTCTTGTACACTTCCGGTGCACCAAGCCCCACGGCATTCGCAATTTCCCACGCCGCTTTGTCAGGACTGCCGATGCCTTTCAACCTGGCGTAGAACTCGAGATGACGTTGCACGCTCTGCTGCCTCCAAACGACGTCGAATTGAGGACAATTGCCGAGACGTTCATACACCGAGTTCCGCTCCGAATCGCAGGAGTAACCAGCTATCAGGCCCAGGCCACTGGACGCATCGTGCACACCGGCCAGAATGTTCAGAGCTGTCGTTTTCCCTGCCCCATTCTTGCCGAGCAAGCCTAGGACCTGACCCCGTGGCACGTGCAAGTCGAGCGAGTTCAGCGCCACCTTTTCAGGGGCGCCGCCGAGAGCAGGATACACTTTGCGCAGTTTGTGCATGACGACGGGCGGCAGCTGATCGATGATTTCATTTCTGGCCGAGAAGGAGAGGACTGGATTAGATGCCTCGTTCGCCTCAATGTCGACTTCCTCGGGTCTCGAGAGGATAGGTTGAATGATGCTGTGAACGAGATTTCTCTCCACGTCAACTTCTCCCAGCTCTTCTACCTCAGAGCTCGAACTGCCACTCTGCTTCTTGCAGAAACTGAACAAAGCCCCAAGAGAATGCCTCGCTCGGACCATCCAAGGGAAAGGGAAGACCAACGCCGTGGCCAGAACGAGGCCAAGGAGAAGCAGTAGCACAGCACCTAGCATCATGTACCCAAGATTCTGTCCATACAGCTCTCTGGCGTACTCAAACTTGCACCTGGAGCCAGTGCAAGAGGCGCCGTTCTCCACTAGCTTTGCGACTATCTGATCCACATATTGTTCCGGCTTCGAGTAAAACACGATGTCGCTCATCAAAGATAGCGACAGCGTTTGGAAGAGACCGATTTGCGGCAGGATAGCGGCGACGGGCGGAGTGTAAAGGATGAATGGATTCGACATCAACAGACCCGTGCACGCCAGAAAACCATCGGCGACATCGTCCGGTGCATATTGGCTGGTGCAGTTGTAGATGCTCTGGACGTGCTCTGTGTAGTTTCCAGCCCAGTAGGGATCCAGCGCCCAAGTGGCGTGCAAGATGCCTGGGGATGCACAAGCGGCCAAGAGCACCAGGGAGATGCCGACGAGGCTCAGCTTGAAGCCCGGTAGAAAGGCACTCGACAGGACGGCGCCTGGAAAGGTCAGCGAGAAGACGACAATGATCCCAAGCACCAGCTCGTATCCTCCGGGGGCAATGTGCGCGTACACTGTTGCCTCGGTTCCGTCGTCCATCCAAGAAAGCACCTCCATTTGGCCGTATCTCGGGTTCACAGTCCTGGGCAAAAGAAGAAGACATTAGCAGGGGTAAGGTGATATCGAGATGAGGGGGAGATGCATCTTTCGTTGCAACTCACGGTCTCTGGCCAAACTTTGCATATCCACATTGGTAGTCGTAAGATCCGTCGTAGGAAGACCAAGTGTTGTTGTAAACATCGTCTGTGTAGTACGAAGGTTCGTCCGATCCGCAATTGGGTATCACGGCTGTGCGATAGATCTGGGGAGATAAAAGGTTAACGCAGTCAAAAGTCAGGTCAGGCATAGCAAAAGACGTGCAGGGAAGGCAACGCTGCTACTCACGCTTGAGCCAAAGAAGAGGGTCAAGACGACGAACGTATACGCGAATTGGACCATCAGCGAGTAAAGACTGGTCCCAAGCAAAAACGATCGTTCCATCATGTTTTGCGATAGGAGCATCTTGAACAGCCCATTGTTGCGATCGGAGTAGAGGGGAGAAATCACGCTGATCAGCATGAATGACAGAACGCACACCGTCACTAGGAGCAAGTACCACGCTCCAGCTTCAGGCCACAAGACAGCCATTCCGAACCCTGCAATCATGTTGGCCACTGCGAAGATCGAGAAGATAACCCAGTTGACGATCGACGGGCGCCCGGTCCAGTTCCTCGCAAAGGCAAAACGAACGATTGCCTTCGTCTGCGTAAACACTGACAGCTTCCGCGAGTAACTGGCAAAGTTGACCTCGGCCTTTGACACCTGGTTCATGTTCTGGGATAGCGGCGGACCGGCGCTGGATTCGATGTTGTTGGCTTCTGTCGAGGTCTTTGGGCGTTTCTTCCAGCAGCAACAGCAGCCCCGATTGTCGTGGGTGTATTGCGTTCCTGTGGAGGGACCAAAGTGGCGAGTCACAGCCAGAAAGACCTCTTCCAAAGAGGAGCTGGAGATGCCAAACTCCCGGACAGGGCTCTCCTCATGCTCCAACCACCCAATGAATTCCGCTAGCGAGTCGACAGGAACGCCATCGGGAGCATCCGCACTGACGAGCAATGCAGGGACTTCCGGCGTGCTGTTCGTCTCTCCATTGAGTACAGGGACTGCGACTGCTGCTTGCGTAGGCGCTTTCAAACGGTTCCCTTCTTTGCAAACCTTCTTGATCGTAAGCGTGGAGTATCCAGAGTCACTGGCGTTGTACTGAATGTGTGGGAGCGAGTCTGCAAATGTGTGTTGAATTGCGTCTTCGACAGCTTCCAGGTCGTCCTTATCACTGATCAGCGAGATTTGAAGGGCCGAGCCATGTTTTGTCTTCAGTTCCAGGGGCGAACCTTTCGCAGCAAGCTCGCCATTGCACAAAATAGCAACGTTGTCTGCAAGCAGGTCTGCTTCTTCCATCGCATGAGTGGTAAGCAGTATAACCCGTCCCTCCCTGATCTCAGAGATGTGTTTCCAAACAAAACGCCGTGATACTGGATCCATCCCCGTGGTTGGTTCGTCCAACACAATAACGCTGGCGTCTCCTATTGTTGCGAGAGCGACGCTGAGGCGCCGTTTCATCCCACCCGAGAACGCGCTGACTCTCGTGTGCTGCGCGTTTTCGAGGTCGACCGAGTCCAGCCACTTCTCCACGATGGCAGCCATCTCGTGCTTGCCCACGCCACGAATGCCGGCAAACAATTCGAGATGCTCCCTGGCAGTGAGCGACGGCCAAATGATGTCATCTTGCTTGCACTCTCCGATGATCTTCTGAATGCTACTCTGCTCGGATGCAATCGAATGTCCCTGAACGCTGATGTCCCCACTCGTTGGATTCTGCTCACAGCACAGGAGATTCACAAAGGTCGATTTTCCGGCCCCGTTGTGTCCAAGGATGGCTGTCACTTCTCCGGGCTTCATCGCCAACGAAAACGGTTTGAGCGCCTGAACCGTGCCATACGACTTGCTCACTCTGACGGCTTCTACTCCCTTGTCTTGCTCCTCGTCGTCACTTTTGCTTCCGCGATTGCACCAGTAGCTAGGCAGAAAAGGGAAGCAGCATCTCAACGAAGCACCGTTTCCCATCGGCATCACTGCCATGAAATAGGCCGCCATAAAGGAATACAGCACCGCGAGGGAGACCAGCAGCCCCATTGTGCCGTTCACAGACGGACTGCCAGCGGATGGAAACCCTGGCTTTGGATAAGCGCATTCATATGTGTACTCGCTGCAAAGATTCGTCACCTCGATCGACGGACAGGTCGATTCCTGCACTTCCTCGACGCCATACGAGTAGTAATTCCTCGTCCAATCGTAGTAGAGGTCCGTCATGATGGTCGAACCCTGAGCGAAGAGCGACGTCCCGTTCGTATTCGTCGGGTCGTAGGAAGGCTCCGAGAGGCCCAGATGATTCGCAAGAGACAACTGAGCGAGATCCTCCGGAGACTTCGATGCCTCTGCGAGGGAGAACTCGTTTCCCGGCAGCGACGTGTAACCCAATATGGAAGACCAGGCCGCCATGAAGTGATACTGAGGGATCCAATACCAGAAGAAGTTCGACAAAGGAGTGCCCGCCGTAGTAGCCGATGCAATCACGTAGCACCCCTGGAAAATATCCTCCTTTGGCACCTCGTCCTGCTCACTTGGAGATTTGTACGAGTGCGCCTCTTCAATGGAGACCAAAGGGACCTCACACTCCCTCGTCGTGTAATTTTGGTCCGTACTCTCCACATACTCCCCCGTCTCTGGATCGAAAGAGAACCCATAATCATATTGAACATCCACTCTGCTCGTTGATCCATACAACCAATAGGCACCTCCAGATCCGTAGGTGAACGAGCTGTACGTGTTGAGGGCCAGACCGGCATCCGAATAGTACCCGTTGGAGGCCGCAGTCCCAATGGCAGGGGCCGACGAGGCGACGACGATGCTCATCACCAAAAACACTGTCAGTGCAGTGCTCGTGCAAGTGCCGCAGATGGCCGCCAGGAAGAAGCTCGCCGCCACGAGCGCCATGTTTAGGAACCACAGCGTGCCGAAGACGGATCCAAAGTTGACAGCCTCGAGGGCGTGACACTCCGGCAATGCCACAGCGGTAATCCCGCCCAAAAGGGAATTGACCAACCCCAGCAGTGAAAATGCCACAAACCACGACATCCACTGCGCCGACGCGTCGGCCGCCTTGAGCATCCCCCACCTTCTCGATTGCAATTCGTCCCTCAAGATCAGAAACGCCGACACCCCTGCCGCAGTGGGCCCCAAACTCAGCAGCCAGACGGGCAGCCCGCCCCGCCACGGTTCGTTCAGCGAGAGGGGTATCTCGTACCGCGCCTCCCCGTACCCGCCATAGTCGCTCATCTCCGCCACGTACAGCGGATCGACCATGCCGCAGTCGGTGAGGGGCGGGAAGGCCCCGGACGGGCCGCGGGCATCCCGCCCGGCCAGCCAGGCGAAGATGACGGAGGCGATGGAGGAGAAGAGAAGGACGAAGAGGTGGATGGGACGGCGGGAGAGGAGGCGGCGGTTCTTGGTCAGGAGGACCTGGAATTGGCGCGTCCAGGAGGACGCCATCGTTGCGTTGTTGTTGCTTTGAGATGTTTCACCTCGTTGCAGTGAAAAGGAATGAGGCAAATTTGCAATGCTGAGCAGCCGTGCCAGGCCAGGGATGTTGATCTTGCTCCCACAGCCGCCGCGGGAGCCGTTGCCACGACCAGCGCGACGGCACGCCGGCTGCTACCGAGCCCCCTCCGTGCGGAGGGCGTGGCGTGGTCTTGCTCGTAGCGGGAGCCGTTTGACGCCGAGCAGGCGGCCGAAAAATCTTGCCCGCGCGCGCCGGCCGAATCTTTTATCTACGTACGTACCTAGTAGATTGACAAGTTGAAGTACGTACCAGGAGGACCTGCGGGGACCCGGGATGGAGGCCACTGGTCCACTGGTCCACTGGTACAATACGACAACGTCCTTCCCGCCCAGGGGCTAATCTCTACAATTGCCCCTGTTCCCGCCGGCCCTCTCCCTCGCGTCCGCCACTCCGCCCACCCGTGCCCTCCCGGATAGTGCAGGAGATGTCTTGGGCACGCGGTCCCGCCGGGTGGCGCAGTGAGACAACGACAGCGGTTCGGTGCTGGGATGAGTGAGGATGATTTCAGTTCAATGGTGGAAGAGGAGTGGATCGAATACGACGGGGGCGCGGTCCAGGAATGGCACCGAAATGCCAGCCGGATCCGAATGGCGTCGGGCGTGACAGTGATTCCAGAAAGTGCCTTTCATGACTGCGTCAATTTGCGGGTGGTGGATCTCAATAACGTCACCACCATCTCGAGGGAAGCATTCTATGATTGCAACTCGCTGGAGCGCGTCGTTTGGACGACTGCCTCTGCAGTTGAGATCGGCGTGAGGGCATTTGGAGGAGGTTGATCTTAGCAATGTGACAAAGATTGGAGAGAATGCATTCGGGGAGTGCACGGCACTGACAAGCCTATCCATCTCATCGTCTGTGACATTCGTTGAAGAAGGGGCATTTGGAGACTGCAAGAATTTGATTGAGGTGGAGCTCGGTGAGGGGATACAGCGCATTGGAAAGAGAGCGTTTGAATGCAGCTCATTGGTCCGGATCAACGTCCCAAAATCTGTCACCAATATTGAGGCTTCGGCATTTTATCACTGCAGCAGTTTGGCTGATGTGGAATTGAACGAGGGACTGCAGCAAATCGGAAAGTATGTATTCCGAGATTGCAAATCGCTGGCTGGCATTATCATTCCCTCGACAACGTTGCAAGTCAAAAGCTATGCATTTTCTGATTGCAATCAGTTGCGATCCGCAGAGCTTCAAGAGGGACTCCAAGTGATTGGGGCGGGGGCGTTCTTTGGCTGCCATTCGTTGGAGAGCATCACCGTCCCCTCCTATCCTCTGTCGCTACAATTGGCAATCATGCATTTGGGGAGTGCCGCAACCTCACAGAGTTGACTCTGCGCGAGGGGGTCACTTGCATTGAGGAAAGTACATTCCACAACTGTACGGCTCTGCAGCATATCAACATCCCTCCTGTTGCCTTCGTGATTGACATGTATCGTCGCAGCTGCCAGTTGTTGAGAGAAACAATGCCTGTCCCTCAGGAGGGGACGCTGGTTGTCTCCAAGTGGTTGCAGCACCGGAGCTCGAGCCAGCTCGAACAGGCCGAAGCAAAGGTGAACGAAATCCTCGGCCGCCATCAGCAGACCGAGGGAGAGAAGATTGATTGCATCCGAAAGTGGTTCGCCTACTATTGTCTGTTGGATGCGACAACGATGCTGGAGCTGGCAATTTGGAGAATCAATATGGGTGACAACGGGCAGGATGCAGAGAAGAGGCAGGCCAGCCGTCGAGACTGTGGCAGCGACATGAATGTCATTATTCCGGGCGTCTTGGAATATTTGGAGCCAGGCGAATCGGAAGGGAGCCCTGGAGGGAGCATCACAGAGAGCAGTGTAAGTTCAAGTGGCAGCGAGATGGAAAGTGGCAGCGAAGATGAGGAGCTGTAGCTTGGACTTGTTGCAGTGTTATGGTTAACCACCCACTGGCACCCTGTGCGAGGGGGTCCTTGATATCGAGGCGGGAGCATTTTGCAACTGCACCTCATTGGCATTGGCACACATCAACATTCCTCCAGCGGCCTTTGTGATTGACAGGGGTAGACATTCTGCTCCTCGGCCAGTAAACTGGGGGCTTCTGTAGGGAACACAATTGCATGTTGACTAGCACTTATGGTCATAGCACGCATCATTACAGCGTGAACCAACCACGCATTCATCACATCAAATCCATTCAGCGCCTCCTCTTTCGCTCCTAGAACTCCACGGTATCTCCCACGTAAAACCCTCTATTCCGCACGGGGCTCAGGCTCATCCTTGGCCGCTCGTACACTGGCGCCTCCACTCCCTCCTGTGGCTCGTACGTTGGCATGGCATCCCGGCCACGATATTGTTCTTCGTACGGGGGCGGAGGCGGAGCGACCGTTGAGTTCTCGTCCCCCGTGTACTCCATCTCGTATCCCTTGTCGGCCGTCATGCGAGTTCCGGCAATTGAGTTCGCGTCGTACTTCGTGTGAACGAACGTCGGACCGTTCGTGTCGTTTCCAGGCGTGTTGGGCAACCCTGAGAAGAGAGTGTCTTCGTCGTCATCGTAATTGAACTGCCTTGTCTTCTGCGGGGACGGCGAGCCGTAAATGCTTGTGGCGTCCACGTCCGTCATCCCATCCTGGCCATGGTGCTTCATGTCCAGATCGTTGCCGTCGTCGAAGAACTCGGCGTACGGCGAGATCTCGGGGGTACGCTTGCGCTTCCTCCGGCTCCGCGCCGCGACCAGCGCCAGGGCGACGATGCCTGCACACCCCACGGCAATTAAGGCAATGCCCACGGGAGAAACGGCGGCGCTCTCGTTGCCCTCCGTGCCATCCTGAGCGCCGGCCGCGCCTCCATCGACATTCCCATTGCCGCTGTTGTCGATCAGCGTCATCCCGCTGTCGGGAGTGCCGCTGATGTAGCGCACCGCCTTGACGCCACTCACACTCTTATCGGAGTTGGCGTTGGTGTCCACGAACGGGCTGGGATCATCCTTATTCATCGCGTTGAGGAGGGACTTGAGGGCTCGGGTGGACGATACCAGGGCGGAACTGGACGGCGTGTCTTCACGGAGGTAGAGCGTCATCAACCCCTGAACGCGGTAGCACTTGGTGTCGGCGGGCATAGCGACTTCGCTGCATGGCGCTGTCAAAATGATATCCTCAGGCGAGGGATCGACGCCATCGACAGGGAGGCGTCGGCCGTGCAGTTGTCGACTGTTTTCGTTGGCTTCCAACCGTCGCAGGTTGGTCATACAGTTGATCAAATCCTCTCCAACCAGCTGGGCCGTGCTGCTCTCCATGGTAGCACTCACTTCGCTCGCATCGGCGTCTTGGTCAATCGCCATCTCGTAGACAAATTTGACGCTGGCCGGAATGCTCGTCTCGTAGACATCTCCGGCCGCGAAGGCGTCGCAGCCTGGACTCATGGCCGCGGGATCCACCATACCAGAGTCTGGCAACAGGGGATCGAACCCCGCGGCGACCTCCTCGCCATCGCTTAGACCGTCGCCATCGCTGTCCGAATCGAGAGGGTTCGTGCCGTGCATATCGACCTCGTCTCCGGCAAGCAAGCCGTCGCCGTCTGTGTCGGGATTCAGGGGGTCAGTGCCCCACGCAATCTCTTGCCCATCGTTCAATCCGTCCCCGTCGCTGTCAGGGTTGCCTGGCAGGGTTCCCAGAGACACCTCTTCGGAGTCTACGAGCCCGTCCCCGTCGCTGTCCGCCTCGCCCAGATCATCCTTTTTGTCAGGGCTCAGAGGATCTTGCCCTGCCATGACCTCCGAATAGTCACCCATGCCATCGCCGTCCGAGTCGGGGTTGAACGGGTTGGTTCCGAGATGGGCCTCCTGCTCGTCCGACAGGCCGTCTCCGTCGGAGTCGATCCACGTGTCGACGATGTCTCCAATATCGCCCGTTGGATTTCCTTGGGCATCGAGGATGTTCCCGAACTCGTCGCAGAAGTACTGTTTGGCCTTGACCCCGTCCGCGGACGAGTCGACAGAGGAGTCTGCTGAAGAATCCTCAGACGAGTCTTCGACAGTGGCAGCTGTGGAGGGCATGTCGATCGTTTCGGCAGTAGTTTCCGGAGGTGCTTCAGGGACTGCTTCAGGGATTGCATCGACTGTATCAGGAACACCAGGGCTGAAGACTTCCGTTTCAATCTCTCCGGTGTTTTGATCCACCTGCCGCGTAATGCTGGTAGCAGCTCCAATCTCTCCAACAGTAGCGGCCTCAGAGGAGGCACTGGCCGGAGCGCCGACAGAAACGCTAGTGTCCTGCGCAGTAGAGGCATTATCGGCGACGTCGGCACTGCTACCGCCCTCCGCGCTCGGCTCCTTGAGCGACTGCTTTGGCGCCGGAGGCTGCTTAGGCTCCTTAGGAGCCTTCTCCTTGTTCTTCACCTTGCACTTGTTCTTCACTACCGCTCCCGGGGCCAGCCGATTGTCCTTTTCGACGCCCTTGAGGGCAACGCCTTCCTCGAAGAGGCGGCTCGCTCCGGCATTGGCTGCGGTGCCAAAGGGCCCTTCAGCTGCGGCGACTGTATCCTTCTTGCCTTTGCCCTTGAGGCGGCGCTGGCCGCGGAGCGTCTTGGCGTTATCGCGTCGTGCCGCGGCGGCCGGAGAGACGGCCAGCACAAGACAACAGAGGCCCACGATGGCCGCCGCCGCCAAGGATACCCTTCGCCTCCGCCGCGGTATCTTGCAGAAAGCGTCCGCCATTTGCAAAAGTTGAGCACGAGATGTGCACACCGTCGGTTTCAGAGATGTCGCCTCGGCCGCAACTGCTGTCGGCACTGCTGGTCGTGTAGAGAGATGGTGGTATGGCCGCGGCTTGGCATCGGTGCACATCAAGCTTCTCTTGGGACTTTGCAGAGAACTTCACACGATCAACGCGCACCCTGGTAAATTTGACAGCCAATTTTTCACCTCAAAATTCTACGTTGGAATAGTAGAGATGCGAAGGTTTCTCCTCCTCCTGCCCCCCTCCCCCGCTCTCTCGAAAAGCACAGCTCGGACGCAGCTTTATTGGACCTCTCTCGAGCACATTGGGCTGCAAACACGATGGGGCGCAAGGAGGAGCTCCAAGCTCTCATGCGAGATCGCTCGCTGACGAGGGAAGAGAGGGCAGCCCGCATCA